>VZSF01011121.1:81714-156613 GCA_013398295.1 Chionis minor | reverse complement strand
TTTGTGGGAAGAAATAATTTTAAAAAGACACTTTGACTGCAGTAAAAATGCCTGTGGTTGATAAGGTAAAATTTGATTTTTGCTCAGGTGGTCTTACAAAGAAATAAACTACCAGTCTCAAATGAGACCATTCAGAACCCCATTATACCTAATTAAAGTCCTTTTTCCTAGGATTAATAGAAGTTCTGGGTGTGAATAACTTTGCTTAAGTAGATTCACAAATCTGGCTGCAGTAAATTACAGATGAGACCTCCCCGGAGCAGAACAAACCCCATCAAGACCCTCATAAACAAAATGCCAGCATCTGGAGCCAGAGAGAAAAGCACAGGGAGGACAGAGAGAAGAATTACAGACCTGGGATTAGCCTATACATCAGCAACATCTAAGGAGAAAGAAAAGCTCTTTATTTATGGCTTACTAGCCTCCAGGGTGTGAGTGTCACTCAGCATTAACATTCACCTTTATAACTGTGCTTTGATTTACAGCTCCACTCCAGTGCAGAAGAAGCAGCCAATTTCATGTCTACGAGAACATGCATGCATTGAGTATATCCCAGCAGCTTTCTCCTCCCTCTCTTACAGGATGATTACATACAGATTTTCGTGGCCTCAGGCTGAAGTAGAGGTGTGAGACATGCCATCTCATCTGCATTATTATGTAAGTGCCAAAAGAATATCATGCTGTGTACAAATTTATGTTTGTACAGGTTAAGGTGCAGTAGAAGGGTTAGGAGGTATCAGGCACAAAGGTGCTATTCCACCTTACCCAAAGCTACACAGCTGCTTTGCCAAGGCCAGGAGCTAACAGCTAAAATGCACAAAAATCACCAAGATGAAAAATTCTCTATGCTCCACTGTCTACAGTGACTAGGTCTATGACTACTTAGATACATATATCAGACTAAATCTTACCCTTTGTATCAAACCTGGGCTATTCCACCCCTCAACTCTAACCAGCTCTTCTCCTGCCCTCCTTTTTCTAGTGACCTCCATAATTTCTTGATATTTACTTGTATTGGTTTGTTTCACAGTGACACCCCCAAGATCCTCTGGGGATGCTGAATACTTCCCAGATCCAGCCTTCAGAAGAGATTGGATGCTCAGGTATCGCCAATGGTAATAGTTGGCTCTTGACTGCTCAGGAGTTCATTTAATGTCCTAAAATGCACACTATCAAGCGCTGTTCAGTGCTGGTCAGTACCATGTGTGCTCCTGGACCCATTTTTACATGGTATGTTAATATTCTTAGGTAGGTCATATATTTGTGATATCAAACCAGTGTTTGTCTCAGATTCTGCAAATTCTGTTTATAGTCTTGCAGCTGTCCACATCACAGGTCCACATCGCTGGTGACGGATGGATGCAAACCTGGTGAGCTAGAGCAACAGACTTCTGTTGAGGTGGTATCATGCAGAAGTGGCTAATGCTGAAGTGCAGATGTAGCCACCCAAATACTAAATACAGTGCTGTGACTGTTGCTTTCTGAATTCAGAAGAACACCCTTGTGAAACAGTCATCCCACCCACTTCTGAAAACCAGTCACAAAGGGCCTCGACAGGTTCACTACAGATGGTGGCTCAAGGTTTCTTTTTCTAGCTGCCAAATCACCAGTAAAAATGGAACCTAGGAGATTTTTCAGTATATATTCACTTCCTTTAGTTCCATATTTATTTTGTTAAGAACAGGAGAGGCTGAAATGTTTTGCTTCTACCATCAGACAAGAAAGGAGTCCCAATCAGGCCATTTTAACCAGAGAAATTGAAGTCTAGTCTCACATATTCAGATTAATATTGTAGGAAGGCATTTTCCTTTGGTTTCAAATAATATTAAGCTAATGATCAAGGGATGCATCTTTAAACAGATACTCATTAGATTTAAAACCATTGATCCAATCCATTTTCCCTCCCACTTGCCCCTGAATAGATAGCTCCTAACCACTTCAGGAACTCCCATGCATGACGACCCATGCATCACATGCTATCCACCAACATTAAGAGTCTCACAGTAAGGTAAACTTTATCCCTCCCTAAGGAGGTACGAAAGGAACTTTTTTTTTTTCTTAAAGGTAATTCAGAGGACAGACTGTAGCAAAGGTTTTGTGCATGGAGAGGCTGGAGAGAATTACTGCTAAGATTTTATTAGCGTGCATAAACACTATGACGTTTTTGATGCCTCAGGCTACAGAAGCAAAATCATTACAATGAAGACCATACTTCTTTCCATCTTTGCATTGGCCCTGTAACACATTGAGCAATCCGTCTTGCTCATGTGCTCTATATAGTCATATATTTATTTCTTTGCTTCTCACAAGTTGTGTTTAACCTTTTGAGCACTGCGAGTAATTTGAGGCGTGAGAGCATGGGGCCCCGCAGCTTCTGCCTTCCAACATAATCCAGGCGGAGTGTACATGTCATGCTGTCAAATGTCATGGGTGCAGGCTGAGAAAACACCAGCTAAAGAGCCAGGACTATTCAATATGTGTGTATTCACACACCTGTCATGAGCAGGTAGAGGAAACCATTCACGGCACCATAGGGGACCAAATTTCTGAAAGCTGCTACCTGCACCTGCTGCTCCACTGGTGCCAGTAGTTACCTACTACACAAAAGCACGGCAGTGAGGATGACTGGAAATGAACAGCAGAACAGCAACAGGGAGTATGGATCACACATACTCTGCAGAGGCAGCAAATGTGCGTTTGCTCACAGACATAGCATTGCTGATGTTTTCATCATCTGAACGTCATTCAAATGAAAGATGTATCACTTAGATCACTTAGAAACAGCAGCAAACTCATAAATCTAAATGCTTGGCAACACACAGAAAAAAAAAAGGCCACATTCTGGGTTGCTGAGGGTTCTGAACATATTTAAGAAACAAGGAAACAATTGTCATTGAAAAGATACATGCTAATTATTATATTCTATTTTTAGACCATGAGCAAAAAATCCCACTTTTTGAAATTTTTCTTCAGTTTTTAAATTAATGGCAAATATGTCTGCACACAATAGGCTTTAAGAGAACTGCAAAACTGATTCCACTTTCAATCCCCATTCAGCTGATTCAGTCGTGTGATGCAGTTTCTTTTTAATTAAATGATTTATACAACTATGAAGCCCTCTCTGAATTTTACAATTGAATATGTCATTGATGATTGTCTTGCAATGAGGCTTTAAGTTTAGAGTTAAAAACTTCTTAGTTTTTTTCATTAGGAAGGTTCCAGAGCTCAAATATTGAAGAAGACCAAATCCCAGAGTCCCTAGCAGGCTTGTGCTGAAATTTTTTCTGCAATTGTTCAGAATTTTTTCTTTGCTATGAATTATTTAAATGAAACCCTTCCACAGACACAGGCACAAAATTTCAAGGCCAGAAGAGACCGTTGCAGTCATTCAACCTCATCTACTTTGCAATGCAGATCACGGTCATCCCTTTATCTTCTCACTGGTCTTTCCAATTAGGCCATTGGTACGCCCTAAACTCCTGTCCTGTGCAATATCTCCCCCATCATAATGCTCAGCACATCCTAATGTCTACAGCAATGCCCTGATTCACTGTGTCGTCTTAGATGAGGTGCTTTCTACCTACGTGCTATTTTACCCTTTGGGATTTTTTTTTCTTGTTATTTAACAGTTCTCAGCCCTGCTCTGAACCTTTATTTTCCCAATCAGACAAGCTTGTCTGTCAGTGAAGGACTATGCAGCTGCAGAGAACTAGCAAGTAATGTCCATTTTTAACCACTAATAATATTCAATAAATAATAATTGCATCCCACTGTGGGATTTTCCCAGAAGAAGCTGGTACTGGTTACTCTCAGGCAATGCCACAAATACTACTGGTAAAGGGTGATCAGTGGATTATTTGCTGTCTTCCAGGAAAATCCTTAAATACACAGCGAAAAAAGGAATGTGAATCTTCATCTTCACAGATGAATTTACCTTAATGATCAGTTTAGAGAGTGTGTGGCCACATGACAAAGAAGTGAAGCTATTTTCTAGCTTACTCAGGGTACCAAAAGCTTTGGCTAAGACTGAGCCTGTGCCAGGGGTTGTGGGGGGAGTGAACTGATCATTCATCATGATGCACAAACACAGTCATGCTCTAATGACTTTCTGTCTCACAGTCAATCTTCTTTGCAGTGGAAGATGCCAAAATCTATTTGAATTCTCATAGAGTAATCCACAAAGGTATCCACTCTTGACTGGAGCAGGCAATCTTGCTGTCCATATATAACTGTGCATATATAGTTCCTTTTTTCCCTTGGGACATAAATCCACCGTGAACAAAATCAGATTAATTACATTTAGAACTGGCGCTTAACTAGACATTTTATTCCATTATATAATGATTCTCCAGAACCTTAATTCCAGCCAATGTTTGTTCCTCTTGTGCCACTGCTGCATGCACGGACAACTGCTTCCTGTGTCCCAAGGTGTTTCCGAAAAGCAATAAAAAAGCAGACAGAATAACTTGCATGCATTTGCTGTACTTCATCCCAACTTGCTGGCTGTAGGAGAGAGGGAAAGATAACAATCCTGCCTGCAGAAATTCTTCAGGTTGCAAGAACTTTTCAATTCAGCAACCCCATCAAAACTTGAACTTTCCAGTGTAGGTGAGCAAAGTACACAATTTGAAAATCTTCAGGTCTACACATAGAATCATAGAATCATGGAATGATTGGAGTTGGAAGGGACCTCAAAGATCATCTAGTTCCAACCCTCTGCCATGGGCAGGGACACCTCTCACTAGACTTTCTGGGCAGCCCAGTCCAGTGTCTCACCACCCTCACAGTAAAGAATTTATTCCTAAAATCTAATCCAAACCTCCTCTCTTTCAGTTTAAAACCATTACTTTTCATCCTATGGCTACACTCCCTAATCAAGAGTCCCTCCCCAGCTTTTCTGTAGGCCCCTTTAGGTACTGGAAGGGGCTATAAGGTCTCCCTGGAGCCTTCCCTTCTCCAGCCCGAACAACCCCAACTCCTGTTCTCACAGTAGAGGTTCTCCAGGCCTCTGATCATCTTCTTGGCCTCATCTGGCCATGTTCCAACAGGTCCATGTCCTTCTTGTGTTGGGGGTCCCAGAGCTGGATGCAGCATGCCAGCTTTCCTTCTATCTTTCAGGACAGTGTCCCCAGTACCAGAGCTGTTCCATCCCAGATGAATAGTTAAACATAATTTCAAACAAGGAATTATGCCCAATTCTCTCATAACCCTCTCACTGATCCTATTCATATTTCATTTTTGATATCAAAAGTAGTAGTCCTAAAAGGCCAGACTAGCAACAACCTACATGAGAGTAGCACCACGTGATCACACATAGTGTGAATGATGCTGGTTCAAGCCCCCTGGTTTAACACAGGCTTAGCGAAGGTGCAAAAGTCTTGGTCTCCACATCCGAGAGATTTTATTACCGCTATTAAAGGTCTTTGCTGTTGAGGAACAGTTGGATACTTTTTTCTCTCCCTCAACCACAATCAAGTAACTCTATCATGGAGCCTAAGGAAATTTTTCTGAAGACAATTTTATCATAGCTTTTGTTTTTTTATTTTTTGCATTGGTTTCCACCACCAACCCAAGACTCCAATTTTGCTGAATCATCATGTCAAATTAAAAAAATAAAAATATAACAAATAATTTCACTTTTAAAAAGCCTTGAGTCTTTCTAGTGATATCCCCTCAGACCTGGGCATCTAAGAAGGTCTATTACAGAGAACAGTAATCTAAATTAAAAAACTATAATAACTGTAACAAAAAAATGCACTTTGAATAGTCAGACAGAAATTTTGCTCTTTGACCATTGAACCCTCTGTGCTGCTTGTTTTACTGATTTGCAATACAATGAGAAGCCTTCAAAACCATGAGAAAATATAGCGTCAGCTCCTCTTGTGGTCTTCAACGACACTTCTATTTTACCTTTAAGACTATTGTCTGCATATTGCTGCTTTTTTTTTTTTCTTTTTAAATCTTGAGGGATCCCCAAATACCTGACAGAATGCATATAATAGGCAAATATTTTTTGACCATCACTTTTCTGGGACCTTCAAAACCATCTAGAGGCCATTGGCATGAAACAGTTGTTAATAGTTTTCACCAGTAAAGTCTCTTAGTAAACCTTTTTGGGGCTGGGGGCTTCACTGACTGTCTTGAAGTGCTCCTGTAGAAATACGGACTCTAATTAAAGGTGAATGTCCTAGCCACTAAGGAAGAGTTTTGCTTCCTAGCAAAACCTACACATCTTTCCCCATCCCAGTTGATTGCTCTTGCTTAGTACAAAAGCTGGGAAATAACAGCAGTATTTTTCCTCATGCCACATAACTTTTCAGTCTTCTCTGAAAGGATTTAGGCGTAATTCAGCTGCCTTTCAACATGCCTGCAGTCTAGAAGTGTCTTCATATATATGATTCATGCATTCTTGTGGTGGTGTTGTACACTTCCTTAGGCTGCTACCCAGTGCAGTAACTAGAAAACCAGCTTGAATGGAGAAAACCAGCTTGACTGGACACCAGAATAACCAATGAAATGCAAAGATATTGTGACCTGCAGAGACAAGCTAATCTTCTCCAACTGCCTTCTCAAGATCCATCATGTTTCTTTAGATACCTGTAACGTTTGATTAGTCTTATCAACCTTGACCTCATGGAAATACAGACACTTGGACATCTTGGTTAAAGGACACAAAGAGGTTTCATTTCTCCAGTTCAGGCCCTGTGAGGAAAACCTGTTTCCAGCAGTGTTATTCTCATATGGTACTGCATATATACTTGTGAAGTTCAGAAAAGTTTGGTGTACTGAACCCCATCTTTTAACAAATGCAATCACCATCAAAACTTCTCATTTACTTGACCTCTAAAAATCCAAGCAGGAAGAAGAAAAAAAGCAGAGGTTACCACAATTACCTGCCCAATCTTCAGTGAAAGGACTAAAGAATTTACATAAAGTAATGTCTTTTATGCTCAGAAAAGGAAATTAATCATTCTCTCTCCAACCCTTTCAAAACAACAATGCTTCATGGGGATGGCTTGAGCCAACAGAATCCAATATCAGGAAGACTTATTGCATTTTCGCTTCATCATTCATGTCATTGAGACATAATTATGGTATAAATAACTCCAGAGATTAGTTCGGAACTGACAAATGATTAAAAAAGGAAGGAGGGAAGGAAGGAAGGAAGGAAGGAAGGAAGGAAGGAAGAAAGGAAGGAAGGAAGGAAGGAAGAACCAAAAGATAGTACTGTGTTATTATTGTTTATTATTATTGCTGTAGCAACAAGTATCTCAATGCTCCAGCGGGAACAGAAACCTGTTCTGTTAAACAGATGGTAAGGGATCAGCTCTGCTTTGAAAAGTGTGATGGGAAATGTAGTCTGGCAGGATATTTTGCCCACAAAGCAGAATAAGAACATGAGATCCAAGTGCACTACAACAGCTGTAGCTGTGCTCCCAATTGAAATCTTTCAACTCCATCTACTTCCCTTCTTCTTTAGCCCCATATTCATTATCTCCTTCTTTATCTTCACAATAAACCATCATGCCAACATTTGTTACTGTGCTGAAAACAGTTGTGTAAGTTTTTTACAACTTAAATATCCTTTAAAGAAAATTTCAAAGTCTAGGAGCTCTTTTCAACAAAGAAAACAAATCAGTCAACAAAGTATCCTCAAAGCTGATGAAGCCAGGCTCTCCCTAGATAGAAATTAAGCATGAGTTGGTGCCATCAACAGAGCTTCACTGATTTTTATCCCCTAGAAATGCAAATCTTTCTATAAATCGCTCTCAGTAAATCTTTCCTGGTAGGTAATTAAGGCAACACATCCCTTGTTTATCGTCACTGACAGAATTGCTTTACAATCTGTTCATTATTGGGAGAAATTGCCATTTATCCTGCATTTAAGACTATATGCACCCCTATTTAAAATACTTTTCTTCTGATTTTTCTCCATGCACAAAAACATCTCTGTTTTTCCACTTAGCATAGGGTCTGGCATATCTTGATCCCACAACTATTTTCTGAGCTCAGAAAACCATTATTAGGAGTCATTTAGGAAACTCTGAAGCAGGGACTGGTGATTTTGGCATTCCTTCCAGTTCTGTGCTCTGAATATTCAAAAGATCCTCAAAGGAATCCTCAGAAGACCTGGGTGTGCTTTGCCAAGTCTGTACTTAGATTTCAGAGGTCTTACCTGTTTCTAGTGTCCGCTTTTCTATAGCAAGCAGGAAGGCAGTTGCAAAGTAAAGATAATCGGCACATTCCACAAAACAGCTTAAATTCTCCCCAGAATTGAAGAGGAAGGTTTGTCTCATTCCCTAGTTCATTGCAGAGCTCTGATACCCTCAAGGCACAACTGTGTTAATAAATTAAATGTGCCCACGACAATTCTCTGGCCATTGAATTCTCATATCCTTCAAGATGAGGTAGCCACATTCCAACTCTTAACTGGGGATGATCCTTGGTTTATTCTTGCTCACAGACTGTGTCCAGGAGGTTTTGGGGAAAGGTATCATCACCCAGGCTAAAATCAAGGACAGCGATTATTCTAACAATTAATCATCAACTGAGTACCATTGTCCAGGAACTGGGAACATAAAGATGCAGCCTTTCTGCCCACATTAAACATGTTCATTTGCTCCTTCCACCACTTCCAAAGAAGAAACCCAGCCACAACAAACAGGATAATTAGGCCTAAGATCAACTGTGGACAGCCACTACAGACACAGATCATATCAAATATGGTCATTCTCTTTGAACACTCTTCCAGCACTTTTCCATCAGGTTTTGTGGATTTATATGCTCTACCAACATGGCCAGGGGACACACACCTAGGGATCCTTGTAGAAAAACACTACACCTTTGGCTGCAATGATGTACAGCAACAGAAACAGTCTCTCATGATAGCGGAGGTGCCAAAGAGGGCCCAAAGGGGGGCCAGGCCAGGCCCTAGGCAATGGCAGGATGTCAAGTCTTCACCATTTGGCCCAGGAACCATCGTAGTCCCTCTGGGGCAGCCCATACAGACTTTCTAGATACCATCTTGGATGGCTCACTCAAAGTGGCAAGACGGTTTTGCAGCTGCAGACGTTTTTCTGAACTTGGGCATCTAAGGTCACAACTCCTCATATAGTGGGGTAGCAGGGTGAGAAACAGAGTACTGTCATTGCCTCTTCACCCGTGGTTTATAAAGCAGCAGGTGAATATGAATAAAAAAAAAAAACACACTCCAGCTTGAGCATCTCTTCACTACACCAGAGGCTTCAATGTGACACACTGCATCGGCGAGGTCACTAGGAAATAAAAATGCCAGAATACTAAAATACCTTTTTAAAGGCACCAAGAATCAGTTGTACATGAGCTATTACAATATATGAAGGGGCGTCCCATTTTTCACTGGACTTTCCTATCTTGAATGAAGGGTTATGAAGTCATTAACTCCTTGGCAGGTGACAAAGTACCTTCTATGTCACTGCATAGGTAATTATAAGGAGCACATTTGCAACAGTTTATTTCTTTTTATCTCTTGTGTTGTGTTTGAATTTCATTAGAATGCAGCTGTCTGTTCTGAAAATAACAAATAATGTCATTAGAGAGGTCTGAGATTCAATCCCTTTTCCTCAGGGAGAAATCAAACTATTGTCACAGCAGAGGTGAGTCCTCTGCATTCCCAGGTGATCTATATGCATTGGAAGAGCCACTGGAGATGATCCCTCGTGAGGGATGCCAATTAAGGCTGGGAGGAATGAAATAAATAAAAAATGTGCCCCAAATACAGCACTGTGTATACTGTCATCATTTTTATAGTCTTGGCCCCCAGGTGCCCATGTCATAGCCTCAGTGTAGCCTGAAAGGTCGAAAGGCTGCCTGTGTAGGAAAATAGTTCTTATTCCAGTTATATAATGATAGTAGGTTACTTGTGTAACTGCCTGACAGCTTTTTTCAGTTTTATTTAAACCATTTAGAAAGGAATGTAAAGTAAACCAGAATGAGTAGTGTTATTCTTAATTAGGGTAAGAGTATCTGAGTGGAGAGGAGTATGAATGGGATTATTCTGCTTACTAATCACTCCCTACATCAAACCAGTATAATTGTATAGACAGCTTTTTGTATCACTTCAGCCCACCTACTCAACATGCCAAATTTAAGTTAAAATACAGAGCTTTGTTGAATTCTGTCCAGTTCACAATGCAACCTTACCTTTGACAGCAGTTGAAAGCAGTATTGGGGTTGTTAGAGCACAGATGCACATTTTGTTCTGCCACCTCTGATGGGACAAGATTAGGATAGAAACATCCAAAAGTGAGAAAGACATCCAAGGCTGGCAATGCTTTCAAGCAACTGAGGTACACCCAAATTCATCCATCAGAACTTCTAAACTGGAGACTTGCAAGACTCAATAGGAGACCAGTCAAAATGAGAACCCAAGATTCCATGTGACATGAAAGATACAGGACTGAACGTTTTCTTAATAGTGAGGTCTTCAGAGATTGCCCTATCCATATCTATGCCTTTATATCCAAAACATTTTTCTTCTTTCAGTGGAGAAAGAAATGAAAAATTATTCTTTGTAATGTAAGAATGTCCTGTGTGGCAAGAAAGCCCTGTGTTTATAGCCCTTTGCAGATTGAATTATTATTATTATAGACAATTGGAAATGGATATCCAAACTCCAGAGGAACTTTTTTTTTTTTTTAAATCCATGGACTACATGTTAAAATATATCCCACCCACGGAACAGGGCAGGAAGTTCAGTTTTCAGAAAAGAAAAGGTCACAACCAGATGGTCTAGGGGAAATGTGTTTTAATTTACAAGTTCTACTCAATTCTCTTCAATCCCACTCTTCATGTCTTAATTTGACAGGTAAAGTAGTGCTGCTAACAGTGAAGTCACCCAGAGTGCACACAGTATAACTGAAATCTTGAGGCTTGTTGTTAGAGAAGAAAGTGCTGTTAACCATACCTGTTAAAAATAATGAGATAAATGTGTGAAGTGTAACAGAACTGATACTCGAGACGAGAACAGCTTTGACTCCCTACTTTAAAACCTAAATAATGGAGAGAAAGGGAATAGCAGATGCCCCTTATCCATCCTTTTATATAGATGGTGAAGGAAATACAGTCATATGATATAGTTTTAATTGGATTTTCTAAAGCTGTGTCTTCCAGTCAATAATTTTGGGTGGGAGGAGAGGAAATCTTCTCCTTAATGCTTTCATCAGCATTAATCACAGCTCATCTGTTTCTGCAGAGGCCAAAGACAAAAGAACTGGAAAGAAATTAGAAGCACCAGCACCTTCTGGATTTAAGGAACAAATACCCTGGGGTTCTCCTTGTTCTGCTGAACTTTTCTCCAAGTACTCTAGCAGTAGCAGAAAATGAGAAAGAAGAAAAAGTACATAACTGCCATAAAGTGGAAATATCCAAAGGCATCTCACCAGAACTGGTACTTCGCAGAAGGATAGTGGTTTATACTCAACATGAAGACTGGATGGAGAGACCTCTCACCAAGCAACACTATTTCCCAAACTGAAAGAATCTGGATTCCTGAAATTCTCAAATGTATCTTAGGTTACAAGCACTTGACATGTTTTCCTTGCATATACCATACTACGTTGATTCATTGCTTCTGGAGAAACCATATGCTCTAAGCTTTTAGGATTCACCCAATAATCACTTTTTAAAACAAGAGACATGGACAATGACTTCAGAATGCTAGGGCTCAGCACCTTCTCTCTCTTTTTCTGTCCCCATGCTGTCAGGTTTTGAGGTCGCAGTGTTGCATCATGTGCACTGGCACATTTCCATGCCAATTGGTTTGCTTAACGAGAAGAATAGTTTGAACACAAAGCACAAGGCTAGTTGTCAGAAGAAATGTGTTTCCTAAAAAGATCAAAAAATGAAATGTGATTTAGATACTAAGTGAAAACAGCAGCAAAATGAGATAGTTCTGCTGTTATCTGACATCTGTGAAAGAAATCAGTGAACTTAATTGCTGGTATGAGAACTCTTTCATTATATCATCTGCTGTTGTATGTTGGAAAGTACATAATAATTTAGAAGGGTAGGCTCTGTTCACTTCAGTAGAAAAAAAACATGCACAGGCTTGCACTATATCCCATTAATATCTTCATTCTGCCATTTCTGGCTAGGCAGACCCACTCTTTCCCCTATAGAAGGACTGCCTGAATAACCCTGCCAACCTGAAAGAGCTTGTCTATGCTCAGGATCAGTTACTGTCTAACCTGCTTTATTTGTACTGCAAATATTTCCCCATCCCAAAGAGGCCCAGTTCTACTCTTCATTTTGAGAAATGTATCCCACACTAATTTTATTGTCGGTTGTGCCTATACATTAGATCACAACCCAAACATGCTGTGGATTTCAGGAAACAAAACACAATGAGGTGGCCATGAATATATTCTTCTGGGATTGACTGCCATTTCTGCAGGAGATCACAAAATGGGTTGGATAAAGATTCATTTACATGGACAAGCTATTGCAAAATAAGCTACAGCTTAAATTAAAATACAATAGGTGTTATGTAGTAGTTCTTCTAATAAACAGTCCTGCACCAAGTTGAGAATCCAGATTTACCCTGTCTAGGAGTAGAAACTTACCTGCCTAAGCAATGAAATCAAGCCTCCATTTCTGTCCCTCTGACGTCTAGGGGAGAAATCAGGTAAACACCTAAATCACCTGCAGGAACTTCATTCTCTCTACTGATTTTCAAAGGAGCATAGGGCAAACATACATCCCCTGCAGACCTCTCAATTAAGTCATTAATCTCTCCTCCTCTGCATGTCCACTAGTCTAGGGAGAATAGGGTTGAATATACAAACTCCAAGTCAGGTTTCCTTGAACATGAAGTTTTGGTTACCTGGAAAACATGTAAAACTTCCTCATATATACAATAAGAAACTCATCTCGAGACTCTTCATGCAATTATCTAATTAACTAATTTCTCTCAATGCACTTTAATAAGTAAATACTTATCAGAAAACATGCTGGGGGGAGGGGCAGTTGGACTAGATGACCTTTAAAGGTCTCTTCCAAGCCAAACTACTCTATGACTATGAGTCTATGATTCTATAGCTCAGGTGGTGGGTTTGGGATTTTTTCCCCCTTTCTTCCTCTCCTAATTTTAATACAAACATCCTGAGAGCCTTCTGGGAAAGGATATAATGAACTCAAAGTTTCTTAAACTGCTATTTTTGTTTGGTTTGTTACATTTTCACAGTCACTAGAGAAGAGACTTTGACCTACTACCTGCCCATTGTAGGTCCTGGTATCTTCTGTTGTATCTGTTGCCCAGGTGCAAGAAGACAGACAAAGTGACCTTTTTGTTGATTCCTGTCCTGCCATTCTGCGGCTGTAAGCATGTGATATTTCTGAGGGGTCAATTGCCAAAATAGCCCACACTGAAATGCCATTTATTTAAAAAGTGGGTGTTTGAGCTCACTAAATGTCAAATGAATTTACATAAGCTAGAGGGTAAGTTTAGACTATAATATATCTTCTGCTGTTCTACCAGAGAACAAATGGTAGGGCAAAATAAATTGTCCTTGTGAGCTATGGAGAGTTTCTTGGGATTTATGAATCTGTGTTCATCATTAAATGGACTTTACCTGGCGTTAAATGCATGTATCTGCCTATGCAGAGCCAAAAGGGAGGGCACAAATGAACAGCACCACATGCAACTTTAATGTGTATTGGCTTTGTCTCTTTAATGTATTTATGGTTGCTTCACTTGCAGCATTTTTCATACAGTTTCATAGGTAATTATGTTCATGAGTGCTTAGTACTTCCATCTTCCAATGCCTGTGCTATCTTGCTGCCTCCTTTTGCCCCATGACCTCTGCAGCATCCAACCCTAAGGCATGTTTAAGCCACATTTGACAGAGGTACAAAGGTTTCAAAGTTGCAATGATCCTGTAAGTTTTGTGGAATTTTACAGCTGGCCAAAAGGATATATTAATTAGTAATACTCACACTTTTGGACCTGATTCATCTGACCTGTATTATAAATCTACTGAGATATTTGAAATCCATGAGGTAGGTCTGGCTCTAAAGCACTTATTTCTTGTCAGGTAGTATAAAAGGAGTCTAGACTATGAGATTGCTCATAGACATCTTCACAGAAGATATCTAAAGTTAAGTGGCTGAATCCCACCCATTGATCTTGAGCTATTTCCATGGTAAAAGCCAGTAAAAGGTAGCACAGGTGACCTGGGTTTCATAAGGTTTATGGCTGCTCCCTTCTGGGAGCCTACTGGGCTTTGCTGCTTCTAGTTCCAGAAGCTACTTGTACTTCAGGGTGAGACAAATCACCCCAGATATCCACTGACTGCATTGACTAGATCTCCATTAGCTGTGGTGGAAGCTGAGATAGCTGCATTTATGTGACAATCTCAGACTGAATCATGCCCCTAGGGCTCCAGTCAGTTGCCTAAAAAGAGGGGGTTTAGTGACATTTTGGACACCCTAATGTATCTGAGATCACTGCAGCTGCTGCGCCAGTCTAATGTGATAAAGAAGCTGCAAGGAAGCTCAGACAGCAGCTGGAGGGAATCCCAGGAAATATGAAAAGGTGCCAAAGGCTCATGTTTAGACAAATGACTCCGTGAAGAGCAGGAGCAAATAATTCATGAACACATGCTTTTCTTTCCCTTTTAGATTCTGTTTCTTCCCTATTGCTTGTCAGCTCACACCAAAATCATCTGGTGGTGATGATGGTTCTTCCTTACTATTGCTATATTCTTATGCTCAGCATCAGGAGTGGATCTCCTGAGAATGAGAGTTCTATAAGCTTTTTTTTTTTTTGCTCCACCTATTGTGAAATCTACTCACACTTTGGGAACAAGCCTCAAAAAAGAAAGTTTACTTTTCCTTATCCTATCAGCCTAATTCAAAACAAAAAGTTCAAATGATTCATTCAGAGCCTTCTCCAAACCTCTTTCAGACAGTTTTAGAAGATGATCAGAGGATCAGTGCACCTCTCCTATGAGGACAGGCTGAGAGATGGGATTGTTCAGCCTGGAGAAGAGAAGTCTCCAGGGAGACCTTAGAGCCCCTTTCAGTATCTGAAAGAGGCATACAAGAAATCTGGAGAGGGACTTTTTACAAGGGCATGTAATGATAGGATGAGGGATAACAGCTTCAAACTGGAAGAGAGGGAGATCTGGATTAGATCTCAGAAAGAAGTTTTTCACTATGAGGGTGGCGAGACACTGGCTCAGGTTGCCAGGGAAGTTGTGGATGCTCCATCCATGGAGGTGTTCAAGGCCAGGTTGCACAACCTGGTCTAGTGTGAGGTGTCCTTGCCCATGGCAGGGGGGTTGGAACTAGATGATCTTTAAGGTCCCTTCCAACCTAAACCATTCTATGGTTCTATGGTTCTATATGTCCAGTCAGGAAATTTAAAAAACTCCATTTGGCTAAATTAACCAGGCATGCAGATGCGGTGAGCATCCAGGAGCAGATGCATATGAAATCTGTTAGCATGAAATATTCATAGAATTTTTCTAGATATAGATTTTTTTAAAAATAAAAAATGAATGTGCCTTTATAAGCAGAAATAAAAGACAAAATTAATTAAATGCATGGAACAAAACAAACGGTTTATTCTGTGTTAAATGGTAGAAACAAGAAACAGCTTTTGAAGTTGGCACAACCACTATTCTGCACTGCAGCGCAGGGCAAGAGGCCCACTGAAATCTTCTGAAAAAAGCATCCCTATGATAGTTAGACCTGCATGTGTCAAATCTCATTTCTCCTATAGAACAAGGCTTTTTGCAACACTAGCTTGGCAGAAAAACCACCAAATCTAGCAGGGTAGGTGTCAAAATGTTTCCCCTGACACCAGCTAGTAAAAAGTCTTCTGTGAAGCAGGAGCAAGGGATTGGGATGGGATTCTCAACACTATAACCGAGGAACTCCGTTGTCTGAGCCAACATCTGATGTAGTCCACTGATGTCTACTACAACTGTATATCTCAATGTCAATGGGGAATTATGCTCATCGGCTAGATCCTCTGACTTGAGGTGTTTTTAGGCAAAATGAAGGCAACATTTGACAGAAAAGACAAAAGTTTTTAATAACTGTCAAAATGTCATCTTTGCTGCCTTCTGAGGCATTCAGCCCTCATTCATCAGGCTACAGAGAAGCTGAAAGGTCTTGTTCAGCCACTCAAGACTAGGACAGTTCCCCAGTATGAGCTTCACAATTTCATTTGCTTTTAGTTTTCAAATATATTGTTTCCCATCAAAAAAAAAAAAAAAAAGACTTTGCCATAGTTGACCATGTGTTTATAACTGGTCAGGCTAGAACACCCAAGTTTACTGTCTCCGAAGTTGAATGTGAATATGATGCAAAGACTTTGTCTGATACATATTGCAACAGTGCAATGCTTCATGGATCAGCCTGTGCTTGTCTCTTGCAATAGGCTTTTCACTAGCACCTGTTGTCAGTGCAAGGTCTACATTCTGATTTTCAAAGAATTTAATGACACATGTCCTGGAGACATCAGAAATTGAATTCTGTGAGAATGCAAGCAGCAGCTGTGATCCTCTGGGGCAAAATGGGTCCCAGCTTAGGGTGAAGTCTGAGCATAAAGCATCCTTAGTTAAACAGAATCAGGTTTGGGGCAATCCTCTAAAGGAGATCAAGCAATTTGGCACTCTTGAAGAGTGCATTTGGCACTGTCCAAGAAGCACCCTTCAAATTTTGTCTTCAGAAATTATTTCCCTTCAAAACCTAAGTGCAGGCTATGAGAGTTTTATGCCTTATCCTGGTATCTCATGACCAAATGGGTATGCGAGCTTTGCCAAACTGAGTCATGAGCCTAGAAATTATCAAAGGAGTCCCCCAGACAGTTTTGTACTGCAGTTTATTTAAGCAAAAGGACAATCAGCACCTTAACCTGTTCTGCTTCATGCACAGGAGTACTATTCACTCTCCAAGTCATCCTCTCCTTCAGGTTCATCCTTGCATAACCACCGCTTTCTGTTTAAAGAAGATTGCAATGGATGTCTTGCCATATTTTTCTCCTGATGAAGAAGTTATTCAGGAGAAAAGCTGTCTATATCTCTGGGCCTCAGCCTACAGACAGCTCGTTACCTGCTGGTTATGCCAACAAAGTCCTGAGAAAATGACCATAGCAAACTGTATTTGAGCATCTCCTGTGGTAATACTCAACTGGGCCATCTGCAACAGCACTTTACCATGTCTCTTGCCAAGTGCCTCCTTATGATGAGGCCAAACATTTTTGTGGCATAACACAAAAGTGCCATCTGCTCCCTGCACAGAGCCTGAGGAAAAAGGAGCACAATTTGATTAAGCAGGAGATAACTGATCCTACATCAAAACAATTGCAGAACTTCGCTGCGATTGGCAAGTTTCAAGGGAATATGTGCTAGAATAACAGACTGGGTTTTTTTTCCAGTTACACTAAGAAGCCATCCACTTTGAAGGTAAAACCAAAAAGGAATACTACTTTCTACCTAATGCCCAGCTTCTAGGACACAGGTGCAAAAAATTATCCACACAAATTTCTATAATCCCATTAACACTTGACTCCCGATTGACATTCACCAGCTTCATCTAGCACATTAAAATACTAGTTGTTCAAAGATACTTGGGGAAGGAAACAAAGAGTTGATGGACATTCTCCATCCAGTCTCTAATGCTGATGGAAACGTAGCATGGCCTAACAGGTTAAAGGGCCAATCCATCAGTGGTCAGTTCTGTGTTTGACTCTAGCTTATGTTGACCAATGAAATTGGCTGTTGACCTCAACTTTGCTGCTTTTCCCACTCCAACTCTTTGCCTACTTTGTCTGTACAAATAAAGATGGTCTTCTGGACATGGAGGCTTAACTTGCCTAATCATGTTCATCCTACTTAATACAGTAATCTACAAGAGACATGACTGTTTTACACAGTTATCCCTGTCTAGTCATTGGACCCCACCAGATGTAATTAATCTCATTTATTCTAGATATATTAAGCTAAAAAATCCATCCCAGAAAAAGCAAAATAGAATCATAGAATCACAGAATGTTACAGGTTAGAAGGGACCTTTGTAAACTACCTAGTCCAACCCCCCTGCCAAAGCAGGTTCACTTAGAGCAGGGTGGACAGGATCACATCCAGGCAGGTTTTGAATATCTCCAGAGAAGGAGACTCCACCACCTCTCTGGGCAGCCTCTTCCAGTGCTCTGCCACCCTCAAAGGAAAGAAGTTCCTCCTTGTGTTCGGATGGAACTTCCTATATTTAAGTTTTTATCCATTACGTCTTGTCCTGTCACTGGGCAGGCACTGAACAAAGACTGCCCTCTCCTCCCAGCACCCTCCCTTTAAGTACTTGTAAGCATTTATGAGATCCTCCCTCAGCCTTCTCTTCTCTAGACTAAAAAACCCCAGCTCCCTCAGCCTTTCATCATAAGAGAGATGTTCCAGGCCCCTAATCATCTTTGAAGCCCTTCGCTGTCCCCTCTCCAGCAGTTCCCTGTTCTTCTTAAACTGGGGAGCCCAGAACTGGACACAGTACTCCAGATGTGGCCTCACCAGGGCAGAGTAGAGGGGGAGGATGACCTCCCTCCACCTGCTGGCCACACTCCTCTTGATGCACCCCAGGATGCCATTGGCCTTCTTGGCCACAAGGGCACATTGCTGGCTCATGGTCATCGTGTTGTCTACCAGAACACCCAGATCCCTCTCTGCAGAGCTGTTTTCCATTAGCTTTTTTCCAAATTGGCTAAATTTCAAACCTTGATGGACTGTTCAGGTCTTCCTCTAACCTAAATCGCAATCAGAAATAGTAATTGATAAAAATAGAGCTTAATCTATCAGTGTGGGAAGAGGATTTCCAGGGCTCGGAGATTTAGGTGGCTAAAAGCTCTTGTTTAGGTGGTTAAACTGTTTCATGATCACAGGTAAAATATCTCTCAAACCCCCTCTTCTTTCTCCACACAAAACCTTCTCTTCTTGATTTACGTGCCTCAAACACAGGATACATAGAACATCATCAGGGCTGCTTTCCTCTTCAGCCAGCTCAGGGTATTTTCACTGGGGAGGGAAGGACGCAGCCATGTATCACGTGAGTGTCTTGTCTATCTGTACATCAGGATGACAGCCACTTTGTTATATTGATAGATTCTAACACAGGCTGGGAGTAGACTTACTTACTGATACGATTCATTGCACTTTAACGTATGATGCTCTCTAGTTGCTGTCTAGAAACATTGACTAAGTAGAAGTCCAGCATACTGATTTATTGGAGCTGGCAACTTGGGTCCAATGAAGAATCCAATGCAGGGAACTTTTTGCCAATACACAGTAGCTTTGTTTACTCAATAGAGGATGTATCCATCTTTCAGCTGGCATTGATTGTTTTTACATTTTTTTCTACATGCCCGGGCTGCAAAGGGAAAAAAAGAATCCCGCCACAGAAAGTAATTTGTTTTGGCAGAGTAAAGTTAAAGCTCTTCACAGATAAAACAAACAGGGTGAGAAAAAAATAACCGTCCTCTTCTGTTGCATAAGGATTTTAATTTGAAGCATAGCTCATACAGTTGATTATTCCCAAGCTTACAACAGAAACATTCATTCAGACACAAGCAAAATACCACCATTTTTCCGCACTGAAAGGTCTTGAGTGCTTTAATGGAGGGAGATGGGAAGGATGCCTGCCTTCTAATGAATTCACCTGTAGAGGGATCCACTTCCTTCAGCATGAATCTTTGTGAGTGCCAAGGTCTAGGAAATGTACCCCACTGGAAAATTAGAAAGCGGAATGGAAGGAATGATCATGTTGCCAAGTTGCCAACACAAGCTGCCAAGTCAGTTGTAGAAGAGAGTATAAGGAATCCATGAAAGACTTCATCTTTCAGACACCACTAGAGACAGGAGAAGGAAGGGCTTAAGCAAGAGGAATATCTAGTCTGGCTTTGGGCAGAGGATTTGTGTTCTCACATGACAGCCAGTTAGATCGCAGGGAACTGCCAAAAGCCTTTTCCTATCTATTGATATTTAGTTCAGATCAGGAGTGTCCACATTTCATATTTAAAGAACTTTTAATGACACACAGGAGATGTTTTATTAACCAATTCAGCTATTCCCCTGCAATATACTCAAAGAAAAATCAGGGATCTTTGGAAAGTAAACCAGAGACTGCCAGGAAATTTGAAACTTCAACAAGAAGTAGGAAAATGTTCTGTGATAGCCTCCCACAGAATTGTTTCCATTTTCCACTGAAGTCTTCTGAATAACTATAGCACTCTACATCTGAAGAGCCTAAAGTGTCGCACAGACGGTAAATAATACACCCAACAACGCAGTAGGTTCAGTCAGAAGATGCGTGTTACCTGTTCAAGAGATGCTTGAGGCTGCACATTCAGTGATACTGGTAAGTTGAGTGGGGTTTTAAGTTTCCAGAGAAATAAAGTAAATTGTTGCTGCCCAGATTTTCTGGGAACTCGGTCATTTGTTTGCTTGCATCTATAAACAGAAGGTTAGATGTGAAAGCTGAAGAATCACTCAAGTACCAATTGACTATGCAGAGCTGAAAGGGGAATAAAACTTGACAGATATTTTTTAAATCATTAACTTATGCCAGAAATTTCAAATATATGCTTACCAATATATCTATAGACTTCTGACATTTTATGCAAATTTTCTAAAAAAAAACACAGAAAATAATGTTCTGAGCAGAACCCTTGCTGACATGGACCTGAGGGTCCTGGGCGAGAGCAAGCTGCACATGATTCATCAGTGCACCACTGCAGCAATGAGGGAAATAAGATCCCTGGCTGCAACCACAGCGACATTGCTGGCAGAGACAGAGAGGCCTTAGCTGCTCCTTTCTTCATCTAGCTGACTCTGCACCTGATCATGATTTTGATTGCTTGTATGGGAATGGGCCAGAACGTGTCATGCCTTTGGAGAAAGAGCTTAAAGATATCTCTTGACATTATTTTTTCAGAGCAGTTTTGCCATAGACTCAGAATTGCACACCCTGAACTGGGCTGATGTAACCAAAGCCACTGACAAAACACTTCTTTGTGCTTATCTGCCACTTCTGCAACTTGAGAAGTCTAAGATAAGTCTCTCCTGTTTGCTAGTTCACAAAACACCAAAAGGACAATTTTCTGTATCTAATTCCTCAGGGAAGTTGTCTTTGGGCATATTCACAGGGGCCAACACGGGCGATTTTCAGCCCCACCCATGTTCTTGCAGTGCTTCTCAGGGTTTTTGAGTATTCCAGTTTTTACAACAATCAAGAGAAAATGCAGAAAGGCTTCATGCAGAGGTCATACTTGAAGGGCATAGAAGTCTGGGATGTAGAAATTTATAGCAACAATGCATGATTTATACTGTGAGGAAGTAGGCTACACATCTGCTGGGTCAGGTTGGCTCATAGTCACACCCTGCCTCCAAGAATTTAACTTTGTCTTTAACTTTAACGTTTGTTCCCAAGATCACATTGGGAACATGGAGAGGACATCTCCAGAAAAAGACAATCACAAAAAGAAACTGAAGCTAAAGCTGACATTCTGCTGTCTTTATTCACGTGGAGCAGCAAAACTCTGCATAAGATTTCAGTCTTGGTGGCAGACAGAGGACGAAGGAATAAATTCCTATGTATAGACAACTGTCAAACGGGGGAGTTTTCAGTGCACAATGTGTCAAGGAAAAAGCATCAGATTCCAACATAGTTCATGTGTTTTCTGGTAAACTAGATTAAAACAGCATCACAATTCTGGATAAAGGATTCTTCAGCTCCACATTTCATTCTACGTGTATTTTGCTAATCTTCCTCTCTGCAAGTGAAAAACGCTCCCCAGGAACAAAGCAGAAAGAATCTCTTGGCATTCAACAAACCTTTAGAAACAGTAAATACTTGCTGCAAATTACATTTCTACACACTACCCCTCCTACACAGACAGCTACAAACACTTAATGCCCCAGGAGTGCAAGGAGGCAATTCCTCGTAAATGTTAAGTGCTGCCTATTGCTGCCTTCCAAATGTCATTTCAAACAGTTGTGATTGAACGAGCAAGGTCTGTTCTGTCCTTCCCCCACCAGCTTTCCTACATCATTACATATCGCACTGAATTCATCCCCATACATAAACGTGCTGCATTTCTGAGAGCAGTGTGAGGGTACTGAAGGGACTCCGCCTACGTGTACGAGTAGAGGAGAGAGTTCATGTGTCAGGGCAAACTACATGGCAATTTCACATTATTTTGTTGTGTAGGAGACAGACACCCTAAGGCTATTTTCTAAAACACTGTCGCGGATGGAGCAATGCACTTCACTCATAAACAGAAATACATTTATTGATATAAAATGGGGATTTATCAAAATTTGATGGTAAATGCAACAGGGTTTTAACAAGATTCGAGATGGCAAGGCACACTTGGTTATTTACTGCATAGAGGNCTGAAGGGACTCCGCCTACGTGTACGAGTAGAGGAGAGAGTTCATGTGTCAGGGCAAACTACATGGCAATTTCACATTATTTTGTTGTGTAGGAGACAGACACCCTAAGGCTATTTTCTAAAACACTGTCGCGGATGGAGCAATGCACTTCACTCATAAACAGAAATACATTTAATGATATAAAATGGGGATTTATCAAAATTTGATGGTAAATGCAACAGGGTTTTAACAAGATTCGAGATGGCAAGGCACACTTGGTTATTTACTGCATAGAGGACAGGGTCAGACAGAACTGTTAGAACACCCTCCCATTAAGTCATGAGGTTCAGAAAGGACCCCCTTGCTTTCTAAACTTCTCAGAGAGGAGTCTGGGTGCAGCTGGATCCAATCCTAGTTCCAGACTTGGTCACTGTTTCTGTCTAAAGGATTGTATATGTGCAATCAATCCTTTATATCACTTACCTAAGATTTCAAAGTTCAGCATGCTTTTAATCACTTACCAAAATCTGTTGCAGCAAAGAATATCTGAACCTCAAGGAGTAACCTTCAGAGGCGTCCCAACTGAAGGGGATATCCTGACATGCGTCCCACTGCCATTCAGGAGAGCTCAAAGGGCTCTTGGGCTGTTCACTATTCATGGGGGTAAGATGATGGACCTATAGTCATATTTGCATATCAGCCACAGTCAGTATTGTTGTTAGGTGCGCGCATTGCTCAAGTTAGCCCTTGGCTATTGTATTGTTATCCGTCTCCCCAAAACCGTGTTTGGCTGGATGGAGCCATCATGACTGGATGCACCCATTATGACCACCACACGTGATTATCACTTAGGCAGGGTTATGGGAGATAAAGGTCAGGTTGGCGGTGGAGCACACCATCACAAACACATATGATGAATCATGCCTAGAAACACCCGTTTTCCCTAACTGCATATACAGACAATGTAAACAAGCAGCTCAAGGTTAGACATGTACACCGTAGAAATGTAAAAGATGTCTTTAAAACTCTAAAACTTCATTTTACATGACTATGTTACATTAGTAATGTATTGACAATACTGCCTTTTAATAAAAAAAAATACATTAAAAGACATCTATGCTGTAGGCAGACATTTTGGGGAATGGAAATGTGTAAAGCAACAACCAGGAAGTTTATCTTCCCAACAAAGCATGAAACAGCTCAGTAACATCAAATCATCAAACACCAGAAGGAGCACAGCCCTGCTTGAACTTCAGCAGGAACCCTTTGCCCCTCTGCAAACACAGCCTAATCTTGTGCTCTGAGCACTATTAGAATTAGAAATGTTGCTTTTATGTAAATGTAATATAGTCCAGCTTGGCTTATTCAATACATTCAGACCAATCAAAGTTTATCCTTATTAAATGCAGTAGAACTTTTATTCTGAGACCTCCGGGGGAAAGGCTCTATATAAGCAGTAAAACTACTATAGAATAATATAATGAAGATTATTTATTTAAAAAAAAAAAACCCTCTTGGTGGCTTTTTAACCAACAAAAGGGAAAATTTTGATCAACTATGGATACTTCTGGATAACTTATGTTTCTAGAAATTTCTAGTGAATGATGCTTTTTTTTTCCCTGTGCTTTCTGAAGTGTTATATATTGTCTCTGAGTACTTTCAAACAGCTGCTTCATTCAGCTCAAGAGATTTCCGCACATTAGTGAAGGATGAGAATTACACATTTTTAAATTGTTTGGGGAACTTCCCTATATGAACAGAAACTACCATTCTGGGCAGGCCAATGACCTGCGCAGTCTGGTACTTGTCTTGCAAACCACATGCAACACAGAAAGGAATATCTTATCATTCATTTGCATGTTTATTATCAAGTGGTGCCGAGCAGCATTTTTAATTGTATTTAAAAATCCATACAACAGTATTCACTACATTCCATGGCTAAAAGGAATTTCAGGAAGAAATTTTTCACTCTGAGGGTGGTGAGTCACTAGAACAGGTTGCCCAGAGAAGCTGTGGATGCCCCATCCCTGGAAGTGTTCAAGGCCAGGCTGGATAAACATTGAGCAATGTGATCTAGTGGAAGATGTCCCTGCCCATGTCAGGGGGGCTTGGAACTAGATGATCTTTAAGGTCCCTTCCAACCTGGACCATTCTATAATTCTATAAAAAGATTGTTGGTCTTCTGATGACAGATTAATCATAAAGCTCAAGTTAAAAAAAAAAAAAAGAATGGAATAGCACAGCCCACTAAGATAGATTTAAAGGAGTTAAATTTGCCAGCTCTTCAAACATTTTTAATTGGCATGGTTCCACTACAGTCAACTGAACTATGGTGACTTTTGGTAGCTGAGGGTCTAGACAACACCTGAAAGAGAAAAGGAAGGCCATGGTATACTACCTGTGCATAAATCCTAAGTAACAATAGAACCAGAGGGGCTATTTAGGATGGGTAAGGAGGGGGCTACAGCAAGGTATGATCATGAGAACAAGGGTGTTTGAAATGTGAATAGCATTTTACTGTCAATGTACAATTCAGCATAACATTAAAACAATTAGATTTACAGCCAGTATGCACGGGGTCCCACAGCGTGCTACCTCACAGGAAAGTCAGTTGGCACCATCGGGTTAATATTCCAGTGGTATGTAAATCTCCAAGCAGTATTATTAGGTGGTGCAATACGGCTGGAGGAAGATACAATGAATGTGCTCCTTGATCAGTATTATTTATTACAACCTGCACCCTAAGCTCTTCTCTGAGAAGAGACCCTGACCTCTCCAGTTCCTTGAGATCTCTCCTAGGAGCCTCCTCCACATCCCAAAGATTGGTTTAAATAAAAAGGCAGATTTTAAAATAACAGCGACTCTCAAATGAAGCTGATACACAGTAAAGGCAATAAACAATCTTAAACACCAAACCAAACTGTACTAAGAAACACCAAGCTCCTGTTGTGAAATGAACTCCTCTTTTTTACTTTAATTGCAGGTCTCAGTAGGCACCGTGATATAACACCCTGCAGGATACTTGTTAATAAACTCAAATAGTTCCATTTTTATTTCTTTACCCATTAAATAGATGATCACAATTTGAAAGAAGAAAAACAATTTTCAGCATAGAGTAGTTCATTGTCAATTTGTCCCATCCTGGGTAGATTCCTTCTGGGGTGGGGGCTAAGTTGATATCAAATTAACTGATTGTCATTTTGGCCAGTGTTTGTTGTTCTCAGAAAGCTAATTCAAGTCAGGAGTGGTGTGAATTTGCATTTTAATTCGTCATGGGTTTCTGCAAGATTCTGGTCAGAAAGCACGGAATTGTGTTTAGTGAAAACCTCATTAAAAAATAATCCAGCAAAGACCAGCCATAAACATTTACCACTGTAATACTGTAAAAGTTAATGGTATCAGCAAACAGGATGCTGGAACAAGCCAGGCTCTATGAGTCATGGCGGTGGGGGAACAAATCCCAGACCAGAGTGGCAGCTTGCAATTGGTTGGCAGGACTTGCTTTGCATGTGGCATTCAGAAAGCAGGAATTGATCCCAGCGGGAAAGGCTGAAGTGGATTCTCTGCCTTGATTTGCTCAGGCAAATGATTGCTTACCCCAGCTGTTGTCAGAGAATGGTTCCCTGCAGAGAGAGGATCCAGTGTGAGCATTGAGCTGGCCCTCAGGAGGAATACGAGACACAGACAAGCCAGCAGAGCAGTTTTGCTATGAATTTATGATGGTTGAGATCTTGCTCCAAGCAGCACCTGAAGAGGGAAAGTTAATCCATTCAGAGGGCAGATTGGAAAAGAAGTTTATAAATATAAACTCGAAAGCTGGCCAAATAATGATATTGGATGACAGGGAACTTCTTAGTGAACAGCAGCCCTTGCTGAATTTCAACTGAAATTGTCATAGTCCCATTGATAAATGATGTTTGTCTTTCTTTTCTGTTGCCACTGCTGTTGAAAATTCATCGCATACTATTTATCACATGGTAACATTATATATTCAATGGGACAAAAAGTCATATTTTCTCTTAGAAAACCAGCCTGAAGTGTAGACAATGTCAATATATGTACCCATACCAACGAGATGAATGCCAGCACATTTATAATGCTTTATTAATCCAGAAAGAACTTTATAATCTTTTAAGACAACACTTATATTCTATTCAACTATCCTATAAAAAAATCAAAGCTGAGAATGGCAAGTCCTTATCTAATCCATCAAACTCTGAATATAATGAGTATTGACTCTTCTTTTATTTTGGAATGTTTCAAAGCAATTCCCAACTCTTTCTCCTCCTACCCCATGACATCAAGTACCGAGTTAATAATGGAAAAACCTTCAGTTAACTTACTAGCATGTTAAAAGGCAACCCAAAAAAGCCTAAAATACACAGGGAAGGTTTGAAAGGACAGGATTTAGTTTAGAGTGATACCATAAAAAAGAATTTAAATAAAAAACCTGCTACATATCAGAAAAAGCAAAGCAATATGAATTATATACTTATGTAAATAAAGCTAATAGGCGATAACATTAATTACTGGCATAAGACTTTTGCTCATCATTCTGCAGATAGCAGGTATTCGTTTGTTAGGATTAATTTATATTTTAATTAGAAATTTACATATTTAGCAGCCGTGCCATGAACAATTAGCAACCCCAGTGCATTTAAGGATTTTCAATTCAAACTAAACATGCTGACTTTCAAAGGGTCATTTTGCAGCAATCTGTCTCGTTTCACAGTAATGGGGAGCTACACGGTTCCTTCATACCCACCTGTTACCTTCAGATGAAAAGTTCTAAGGAGTTTGTAGTACTTAAAACATGATTTGGCACCCTCTTCTAATTTAGTTCTCATCAAACATTTGTGCTAAATATTAATTGGTGGGGAAGGTCTCTATGGAGGTAGAGGAAGATGAAATTATTTGAGAGGTAATGAATTTGGAGCGACAATAAATCAGTTGTACATGTGTTGGCTGAGTCGGAAAGGGACAGGAATGGTTGGTTCCATGTATAATGAAGTTTTGGGAAAGATTAGTGAATCAGAGGTTAAATAAATTTCAAATAATTTTATAATGTGCTGGCAGTACATATAGCATAAGGTTTAATCTATATAGAAGCAATAAGAGGAGAAATCTGGGCTGGATGCTTGCATGATTTATTACAGGTGAGAAGATGGAAAGATTTGGGCACTGCTCTCCATAACGTCAATGTGAAGGCATAAGAACTGCATCACAGACACAGTATAAGATGTCTGTTAACCCACTAGATGTTTTCACAAGATCACATCCATCAGAATCTGGACCAAACAACTGTGCTATCTTAGATGGTGGGAGGATTTCACTTCAGAGGTGTAAAAATTGGTAGAATTTTTCATTTCTGAGCAACCAGATTAGACTCAATTCAGAACAGCAGCGGTCTGGGGTATATTCCCAGCTGAGCTGTGCTCATTCTTCATCCTGCAATAAAAGGTTGGCCTTGAGGATAATACCTGGGAAGCCCAGAGCAGAACACCAGCAAAAGGTCTGTGCTGCACCTGAAACCTCATCCAGAGCTAGTGGGGTGAGAAAATGGAGTTCTTATCTGCAGCCTTTAGTTGCCACCATGCATCTAACATTGCAAACAAGATAAAGAAATGGGCTGACTGATATCCTACAATGACTGGACACCAAGTTTGGCTAGGATTACTGCTTCTGATAGAGTATTTTTTTAATTGAGTAAAAATTGCCGTCAGGACATGGTTGTTTCCCTGAGTTTCTCACTCAGACTGCTGCCATGGCAACTATCGTGTACCAAAAGCAGGAGACAGTGGTTCATTCCCACCAGCATCCCAGATCCAGCATGGGGACATGCAGCCTGACACAAGGGCATGATCTTCACCCCAACCCATGCAGTGTGTCGTGTGATCCAAAGCAGGATGAGCTCAGAACTCATTGAAACTCTCTTTGATTCAGCTTCTCTAACTGGTTTAGAAAATTGAATTCTCATTAAAATTACTGAAATGTATTTATTTAAAAATTAGTACTGAAAATTAATACTAATCTACCCTACAGGATTTCCCTGAGGCATATGGAATATAACCAGAAATGCCCTTAGATGGGAGGCTATCTAGTCCTGCCATCAGCTATAATGCTGGTTATTATTTTTCTTTCACGATCCCCAGTTCTGCTGATTTGCTCAGTGCAGCCATGCCATACTTAGCAGGGCTTTGCAAATCTCTGTGTGCAAAGCTCACTGATACAGTGAGATAGGGGAGAACTCCAGAGATATTCTACTCCATGACTGCTGATACCTTCCCCTCCCCTGATATGTTCTTTCCCATGGCAGCAGCACCTTTGCTCCTTAAAGCAGGGGCTGAAAGGTGTCTGTAACTAATAGCTGTAGCTGAAAACATCCCTCCTTTGAGAAGGTGAGTTTTTGCCAGCAATTAGGTAGCCAGCACTTTGCTGGCTCTCTGCCCTGCCATGAAGGATGAGGAAGTTTTCACCTAATATTACCTTTCTCAACATTTCACTAACTCCTCTGAATCCTTGTGATTCAGGCCCATCTCTGCTAATTTAAGGAACACTACGCATCCTACTGCACTTAGGCAGGTTTATCTGAGCGACCAATATTTCACTGACCGGCAAAAACGTATTAAATATAAGCTGTTAACTCTTGGCAGTTGATGCACAGCCCTAATCCACTTCCAAGCCACAACTGACACCTATTCCATTTCTCAAGGTATTTGACAACCTGTAGCTAAAAATGGGCAGTGGTAGGTAGTCCAAGTGTCGTTTCCACAGGCACTCAAATTTTTTGCTATTCTTCCCAATAAAGTATTTGTTTTTCCTAAAGACTGAATGAAATCTTTTTGTCCCAGTCGGAGCCTAGAGAATCATCCTCTCTTTTAGTCCTCTCTTTCATAGTTGAACCAACCCTATTATTCCACACCATCTTCCTCAGTCATGGTTTTCTTTACCTCCATTCATATGACTGTTTAGGCAAACATTTGTCTTTTTCCCTCTTTTTCTGTGCTACAATAACTGCTTGAGGCTCCAGCCAAGACTAGGGATGTATTATGCTGGATGCTCTGTGTTTGCAATTACACACATACAAGCACACATACTGTGAGAAAGGCCCCTGTCCCCAAGACTTGCATTTAATGCAGGAGGAATAAAAGAGCAGCGGATGCTCAGGGGGAGATTAATGTCACCCAGAATCTGTGTCACAGATGGAGAAAGAACTCAGGTTTTGGGTAGCATTGAAGCCACACAGAGTGGTGTTTCCATTCACAGCCGTTACGGGATTTAAAGAAAAGTGTCTGGCAGCAAGTGGCAAAAAACAAAGCACAAGGAGGGCAGAGGCAAGAGCCCTGCAATGCAGATGAATTTCCTTTACATCAAATGCTTTATTTTCAAAAGAGCTACAGAGAAAAAAATGCTGTTAAGATCCTGTGACTCCCTGCAGGTGCTTCACAAAAGCTGTCCTAGCCAGGACTGACTTGAAGCCTTGCAATTATTGATCATGATTCTGTCATATTTTTGCCTTGGAAGGTACCATACTTGGGTCCATACAAATTATGCCTTGTATTTTTTCCCCCACAGTTATGACACTATCATTTCTCTGCCCTGAAAACTACCACTACCAGTGTAGCTGCATTTTTCATTCAAGCAAACTGAAAATCTCCCAGATTCTGCTCCCGTGACACTCTTTTCAGAATATGATGATTTCCAGAAGCAAATAAAGATAAAAATTCCCAGGCAGAAAACATTGCTATTAAAAAAAAAAAAAAGAGAGAGATACAGGCCCAAAGGTACATTTTGGCCTGCATCTAATAGCTATCTCCTTTAGCAATGGATATGTTAATAGAGTATTTTCATATTTTTCAGACAAAGCAGCAAAATCTGCTTCATTTAAACCATCTTTCTACGAAAGGAAATGATTACTCCATTCATTTGGTACATCTGTCAGGTACAGTAATTCTCTTCTAAATATTGGATGTGGTAGAGAGTTGTGGATGTTTAAGCAACAAGCTGCACTTTGGTATGTGATTAACTCTCACACCCGTCATGGTAATTCTTTATCAATGCCAGCAGTGGCAATAGGGTGGTTTAGCACCACATGCCAATGACAGTGAGATACTGTCCCCTCGCAAGTGCTTGGGTTTAAATATCTGCCTCTTGCTTGGTGAAATGCCATGATCTCAAGCAAAGCTCATATTCAATTTGGCTGAATATGAGCCAGAAGTGTGCCCAGGTAGCCAAGAAGGCCAATGGCATCCCGGCCTGTATCAGGAATAGCGTGGTCAGCAGGACTAGGGAAGTGATCGTCCCCTTGTACTCAGCACTGGTGAGGCCCCACCTCAAATACCATGTTCAGTTTTGGGCCCCTCACTACAAGAAGGACATTGAGGAGCTGGAGCGTGTCCAGAGAAGGGCAACGGAGCTGATGAGGGGCCTGGAGCACAAGTCTTACAAGGAGCAGCTGAGGGAACTGGAGTTTTTTAGCCTGGAGAAAAGGAGGCTGAGGGGAGACCTTATCGCTCTCTACAGCTACCTGAAAGGAGGTTGTAGCGAGGTGGGGGTCGGTTTCTTCTCTCAAGTAACAACAGATAGGACAAGAGGAAAAGCCCTCAAGTTGTGCCAGGGGAGGTTTAGATTGGATCTTAAGAAAAACTTCACAAAAAGGGTTATCAGGTATTGGAACAGGCTGTCCAGGGAAGTGGTGGAATTGCTGTCCCTGGAGGTATTTAAAAACTGGGCAGACGTGGTGCTGAGGGACATGGTTTAGTGGTGGGCTTGGCAGTGTTAGGTTGACGGTTGGACTAGATGATCTTAAAGGTCTCTTCCAACCTAGGTGATTCTATGATTCTAAAGGGTTGCAATGAGGGGCAAGCGGAGGGCATGCTCTCAGCCCTGGAGAAGCAGCTGTAGAAGATTTGCTTGTTCTGGAGTGCTACTCTTGATGGGGTCAGGTGGTAATGACCTCCTTACCTTCACTGTAAGTCAGTTTGGGAAAAGTTGATTTTTCAGTCATCAAATGTTTTAGGATGAAAATTACCTTATAAGCTCAGAGAGAGTTGTACCACTACTGTCCTACGGTGAAAGATCATGCCTGGAGTGATTCCTGCCTTCAGTAAGGTGTTGGAAGTATTCTCATTCATTTCACTGGCAGAGACAACAGTGTAGACGTACTGTCCTAAAAAAAAGTGGCACTGAACTGAGCCAAGCCATAGACGAACACTGATCATCATTGACCAGTGCTTGGCAGAAGAAACTTCTCCAAGAAAAATGTGCACTGAGTCATAGAATTCATAGAATCATTTTGGTTGGAAAAGACCTTTAAGATCATCAAGTCCAAATATCAACCTAACACTACCAAGTCACCACTAAACCATGTCCCTCAGCACCACATCTACACGTTCTTTAAATAACTCTAGGGATGGTGACTCAACCAGTTCCCTGGGCAGTCTGTTCCAATGCTTGAGTACTCTTTCAGGGAAGAAATTTTTCCTAAGATCCAATCTAAACCTCCCCTGGTGCAACTTGAGGCCATTTACTCTTGTCCTATTGCTTGTTACTTCGGAGAAGAAACCAACCCCCGCCTCGCTACAACTTCCTCTCAGGTAGTTCTAGAGAGCGATAAGGTGTCCCCTCAGCCTCCTTTTCTCCAGGCTCAACAACTCCAGTTCCCTCAGCCACTCCTCATAAGAGTTGTTCTCTAGACCCCTCACCAGCTTCATTGCCCTTCTCTGGACTCGCTGCAGCACCTAGTCCCAACAGCACAGTCAATCCTGAATTCTTCTGCCTTGGTCTAAGCAACCTGGTTTAGCCCTGGCTCAGCCTTCTGCAAAGAGAAGGAAAAGAAACAAACTGGGAATAGCAGGATGAGGAAGTTGTAGACTTGTATTCTGCTGCTGTAATCAGCATTAAGGAGTATAAGAAATTTGGGATGTATGATTAGAATTACATTGTGGACACTTCTTAAACTAGGCAGTTTAAGATACAATGTATACATTGTAGGCAAATATAAATTAAATGTCATTCTATATGACTAGAATTTACTAAATACTAAAAATTAGGTGTGAAGATCTGCACTTTATTGAACAGAGAAACGTGTATGCTGAAGGAAGGAACCTGTAAAGAATTAACATTAAAACAGAAATCCACGCAGCAAATCAGACACACAGAAATTAGTCTTTGAAGTTCTGTTTTTACTGACAACCTTTAACAAAACTAAAATAGAAAATATCTGTTCTTCTTCCCTTCCTTCTAATCTCAATTCTATAATAAAAGAACAAAAAAAATTCTTTATAAAAGGTCCTTCTCTTCTTTTCAGCATTTCTACAGAATCAGGTTCCTCATCAGAAATGCTGTGTCTGCTTTCTCTTCTTAATTCAATGAGAACATTACATGTTGGGCACAGTTTTCTGTTACTAAAAAAGATTTCTTTTTGTGTATCATATATGATTGAAAATATTTTGTTTTTCAATTTAAGAAAAATCATGTTATTATTTTGTAGGATCTTGAACAGCAAAGAAATAAAAACATCCTACATATTAGTTATTCTTCTCAGGATTTTATTCAGAAATATAATCATCTGTGAAGAATCATGCATCCTTGGTTGTAAATATACATAAATGACCAATCAAACAAAGCAATGACAGTGGAGGTTTTTCAACTGCTATTAAGAACAGCCTGAACTGCAATATGTTTACTTCCAAAACGCTAGAGCAATCTTCTACCACAGGGAGAAATTAACAGAGCAAATTACCAAGATACAGAGCATAATCCCATCTGCATTGATGTCATTCAAATTGATTTGAATGATCCTGATTTGAAGTTGCTTTAAAATCACCCACAGAGTCAAAGCAGGTTTTGTATCTTCAGTATTTAGAAGGTATTTTCAGGCTAGAAATGGCCACTGTGACCATCTTGCCCTCGTAGGTGTGACACACCCCACATAAATTTTTCCAACCAGATTTAAGATGTCCTTAATAATCAGGATGACTCCTGCTACAGTGAAAAGAAGGTCACATTACAAGCATAGTATCTTTAACCTTTCTTGGCACAAAATGAATCACTCCTCTTTTTTTTCACTAGCTATGTAGCTTAGACTCCCAACTTGGAAAAGGGATGTGGCATTTAGGTGGTATGAACCCCCACTCTGGTCTCTTCTGCTGCCTAAGTCAAGGTAGGGACTTTTATTTGCAACCCTATCCTATAGCCTATGCTCCACCAAAAGTACAGCTTTCAGAAAGCCATCTATTTTGGGCCCCATCCCACCTCACTGAAAGTGTCCGTCAAGTGTCTGTCCCAAGTGCACCAACAGGCTCTCCAACCTGCTTTCCTCCACCCAAGACTTCTCTGCTGTCATTCAAGGCCAGCTCTGATACACACCACTCTGTATCCTTGGATCACACTGCTGTGAGAAAGACCTGTGAGATGCCTCCATGGGAGCAGCATCCCATTGCTTGGGAGACACAGTGAAGCTCAGTTGCTTGGTTTTGGTCCCTGCCTGAGCTACGCTGTAGGTCTGCCCTGCCTGGCCATGGACCATGCTGAACCTGACCCAACTCACTGGCTTGAATTTCTGGCATGACCTTGGACCTGCCTCATTTCTATGGACTTATCTGGAGGTCACTGCACACTTGGCTGACCATGGTTACCATTACCAGACCTGCTCTCGCTCAGGCGCTGTGGGACTGAGCCCTTGTTGGTGAGGATGCTGCCCCAGCTCACATTGCTTCCAGCCTTGCTCCCACCTTGTCCGCTCTTGCTTCTCAGCAAGCAGCAGGTCTCTGTATCTAAGCTAACTGTGATTTCTCCAACTGCGATCTTTGGAGAGCTACATCCAAGAGCTTCAATGTATTTAACAAAATGCAGGCTAAATAAAGATCTCAAGCAATGGAGAATTTTCAACCTGATGTTAGAATCTGGGCTTTTGTTTCCAAATTACCGTGACATGTTTCATTATAGTTATCTGTATTAAGTGCCATATTTTCTATATGTGTGAAACATACTGTAGTTTGGGGAACTGTCATATATTTATTAGTAATAAATATTAGAAATGCTTTGAATTTCCTTTGGAAAACTTAATATTTAACTGACAAAACATGGCATAAAAGCAAATTCACGAAATTGCACAAATATATCCAAATCAGAAGGCAATATGGGTTGAGAATAAAGCTTGATACAGGGCTTAGCTTTGAATTTGGTGGTGCAGACACCACCACTACAAGTGTTATCGATGGATTTTGGATTTAGTTGGAAAGATGATTCTTTACACGAGGCTTTTGCTAACACTAGTTACTTCGAAAGTTATCCATCTATCTTCTCCGTTTAAGCAACCTTCTTCATCTGAATGATAAATTATGTCAATAATCCCTATGAGAATTTTCCAAATGGAGCAATTTAAGAAAGATCTGGCAAACAGAGTACAGAAGTAGAAGCTAGGAGAGATGTCAGGGAAAAATCCTGATTCCACTGAAGTCTGGAAAATTATAATTTTTTTCATCGGGGCCATACTTTCGCTTCTAGACACTCTCACTTCAGCTACTGACTCACCATGTGACTTCAGACTACCCCCAACCTCCCTGAGTCTCAGATCCCATGTCTGTAAAAGCCAGTAACACTTTCAGTTAAGCATTTATATTGGATTTATGTAAGGTTTAGATTAACCTCACAAAGCACCATTCTACAGTTGTTTCTCTCATGTTCTCCTATTTTCTGGCATATATTTGCATCCAGCTTCCCACGAAACTGTTGCCTCTTCCCTGCATTCTGTATGCAGCTGTGTGGTGACTCACAGCCTTCACCTAACACAACAAAATTCTTCATGTTTACTTCCAGATGTTGTCTCCATTGCCCATTTACTTTACTGCATACGCTATAAGCCATAGCATTATCCAATTCACAACATTTCTCTCCACAATGTGCTGCTGGGAGGTTTACTTGCAGATTTCAATTGGACAACAAAGAAAATCAATCAGAAAGGAAGCCAGCTTGCCAGACAGTAGCGTGTGAATAGCAGCTGTGGGAAAGCCTTGAATTTTTGTACCACTGAGCTGAAATTATTGGGGTTGATGGTGGAAAAAGAACTTCACAGTGAAAAAAGCATTCAGCGATCCCGTTCTTAACAGAACCTGGTCTTGTCATGACGTATAACTGGTTTTGTCACGTACAATTAGTGCTTTGAATGGAACAGTTTTGGCAACATCACAAAACACTTATTTTGGCATCTGACACTGCTGGATGCCAGGGTGCACTCAATGCATTTACTTACACTTTTGGAGAAGGTCTTTCCCTCTTTTATGCCATACTGCCTGGCAACAGAGTATGTTTACTGCCATCATGGTTAGACTTTCACATTGCATCTACTGTCCAACCACATTAAGAACCACTGTGCAAAGCATCATATAAGTATTTCGAGCTCACTAAGGTGAGGCAAATTGTGACTGTAAGAAGTTTAGCAGGACCATACCCCTAAGATTCTTCTAGATGCTGCTACAAACTGGAAACCCAACCAAGGGTACGCCTTCCGAACCCTCAGTCCAAAGTAAACTCAAGAGCAAAATTTGTTTCCCAATGAAGTCATACTCCAGGCATCCACATTTTGGATGGGATTCCGTCATAGACTAAGACACGTAAAGGTGGATCACTCCATGTGCACTCCGGGTCTAACCTCTCATTAGTGTCAGTGGCACTATTCAACTTCCCTTTAGCCAGATGCCAACAGCTTGGTTTGGTTGTCCATGTATAGGTCAGTAGTGATGTTTGCAATGCCCTGGAAGACATCCACCTGGCCTCCAGTGGATTCTCCAGAAGGGTAGGGAGCATGGATCCTGAGTCACATCTTCCAAATAAGCCTGAATTCCTTGAGATACCCCAAGATACTCAAACCACACGAGTTGCCTACCTGTGGGCAATTCAGTCAAGCCCCTCCTGCCTGGTCAGTTGAATTGTTCTGTAAGTTTCTACTAAATATCCACTGACCAGAATGAAATCTGAGATACCCAGTGCACAGGTAGACATATATGCATTGGCTTCTGCATTTAGTTTCCTTTATCTCAAACCAAATACCACTTTTCCACATCCTGCTTTTCTACCAGGCAGATATCAAGTATTTCTTGTGTCAAAGTACAGTCAGATGGTGCAGAAATATTAAGCAACAGGTTTAACAAGCCTCCTCTCTTGCTCAGTTTACTCCTTGCCATCCTGGAACAGCTCAGCAGTAGGAGATACAACTGTAGATATGAGACCCAAGGTTGTTTCCTCTTCTCAATGTCTACCTCTCCCACCTGAAGCAGTTTAAAGTTATGAGGTAACCCCAACAGAGGAACTGATACTTTCATTTCCTTGCTTTGAACACCCCAAAAAGCTGCAATACATTTCAGAATGGAGGAAGTGAGAAAGAAGTTGTCTCTAGTTTGAAGGCAAAGGCTCTTTACTGGACTTACCTTTACAGATCTCATGGCTACTTCTATAGTGATAAATTAAACATACAATAGAGCATTCTCTGTCACCATGTCCATAAAAAGCTGTTTTTCTCTCTGAAACAGTGTCACCTTAACAAATTGCATGTTGCAGATGATCATTGGCCATGCAAACCCCTAAACTGTCTCAGAAACTCTTTGAGAGGTGACTCCATAGCCCAGACCAAAGCAAGTGCCAGTGTCAGAGAGAATTTACTTGCATTGGTTCATTTACTGGTAGGAAGAAGTTTGTATACTCCAGTATCTCTTATAACATATTAACCCATTTGTTATAGATCTTGTTCACATAATGCAAATACAGGAATACACAAACATAAGCCATTAGTCCTGTCACAACCAAAATCATTTGCCCTGCAGATATGTTTATGCATATTTTGTGCTATTACAGAACATGATCACTCTTCAGATTATGTCCCATGACTAAAGCTGGGTGGAAGAAATGTCCAAGTATCCTATTCCTTCTTGTTCTTTCATTGGTCTACTACTGCTCTTAGGGAATAGCTTGGATACAGCCACATGCCTCCATTTTTATGCAGTCCCACTAAACTCATCAGTCATCAGGGTGGGATAGATGAAATCAGAGATGCCTGTGTGTGAGCTTCTTGTCTGAGGTCCCCTTGTAGTCAACACAGAGCAATAGCTCTCTCTAGAGTGCCAGCCGTCTCATCCTGAGGTAGATATCTGACCTAATTCAGATGAATTTCTGTCTAGATGTGCTTGTTTGTCCTCACAAAGTCAAAAAAGATGAGCTGGTTGAAGAAGTGTGCATTGTAAACGTCTGAAAACAGGCAGAAGTCACACCTAAACCTACACTGCATACTAACTCACAGCCCTGGAGTTACAACCTGCAAGGTTATACAGCAAGAGGATAAAAACTGTGCTAGCACCAGTAGTATTCTTTTACTGGAGGTGAACACCATATAGGGTGGCGTATCAGAAGATGGCACATGTTCCCACCTCACCCACCAAGGCTCCCAGTCCAATATACCAGCGACAAAGATGGACTGACAATGTGCCTGATAGAGACCGGTAAAGGAGTGGACACATTTTTGATGAAGCTTGCTCTGGGCAAGTACAGAGCCTGTCTTTGTGTTCATGTCAGACCTATACAGTTTCTTTGTGCAGCCCAATGAGACCACACTGTTTTCTGTCTCACTTCTTTGTTGTTTTTTTGCACAATGTTGCCCAGACCTTTTTTTCAGAGGAGTTCTTCTTTCACATGAGAACTGGGTCTCAAGCACAGTCTTTCACATTAGTTATGCAGCTTCATTATGTGCATATTTTCTTCCATCCTCCCATTTGTCCTACTCAATGACAAGCTTTCAAAGTACGTCCAAGGGCTGAATTCCAATGTTTGAGTTTTGGAAAGGTGTCTATTGCAGATGTTGCTTATTAAGTAGTTTACCAAGCCATTACCCCATAGGATGCATCTTCTTGCTTTCACTGGAACAGCTAGGGAGTAGAAGGGATCTCTGGGAATTTGGTTAATTAATCCAACTGCAAACAGTAATTAGACTTTATCGTAATCAACTAATTAATTCTTCCAACTCAGTAGTTAATGTAATGAGCAAAAGAAACACAACCAGCTCTTGCAAGACATGAACCTCAGCTTAAAAAATAAAGGAGCAAAGGCCATTTAAACCAATTAAGGGAGAGTATATGGACAGAGTTACTCAGAGGGGAGGTGGTTGTGGGATACAGGACACAGTTAAGCCAGTATTTTTCCTTTGCAGAATTGCTTTAGAACTGATTTCTAATCAACTTCAAATGTCTTCCACACTTTCCCAGTTATGTGCTGAGCCCCTTGTCCCCTCTTCCTCAACTCCTCTTGAATAACTATCTTGGAAACTGTGTTTTTCTATTCTCAAAATAATTATACTAAACCGTCCCTGAGGAGAAGGAAGACGTTATACCATGAATGTATCAGTTTCTCCTCCTTGCATAAGGGCTTTACTGGAATGTCAAAAGTAGCACAGTGCTTTACTGATGCAATTACCAACATGCTGTCATGCTGGCCAACTCCAGTGCTGGTAACAGGAGCTAACAACATCAGCATCATGCTTCACCAGTGTTCACTGAGACCAGGCTGGGTAATGTCATGCAAAGACTTGTTCAGAAACTTAAACTTCCTTCATTAGGGCTGGTTCAGGTGCTTTCCAGTGTGGACATATCTAAAAAGAGTGGATGCATTTAATCATGTCAACACAGGCGGTCACTTACACTAAGCAAAAGAACCACAGCATCTGTGGGTGTATTAGCATTTGTAGATTGATGCAACCAGTCCCACAATTCACAGTGATTGTGGCACCTATCCAAATGTAATTATATTGGTACTGTGTAGGCAAGGCAAGTTCCTCTTCTCTGCGGATGCAATACTTCGGGATGGTCAAAATGGGTTTTTTTAGTGTATGATAGGACAGGAAAAATTACTGAGCATAAGTAGACTAAAAAGGCTTTTCACACTATCTCTCATAAAGTCCTCATTGACAAAGTGATGAAGTATGGTCTAGATAAGTGACACTAAGGTGGACTGAAAACCAACTGAACTGTTGGGTACAAAGGGCTGCCATCAGTGGCATGAAATGCAGATGGAAGCCAGTCAACAACATTGTATGCCAGGGATCAATATTGGGGACAATACACTTTATTAATGACACAGACAGTGGGGCAGAGTGGTCCTACAGCAAGTTTGCAGATGATACAGAATTTGGAGGAGAGATTATTACACCAGATGGGTGTTCTACCATTCAGAGGGACCTCAACATTCTGGATAAATGGAACAACAGAAACCTAAGGAATTTTTTGCACCTGGGGAGGAATAACCCCATGCACCAGTGCAGGCTGTGGGCCAGCCTCTGGAAACCAGCTCTGTGGAGAATGGCCTGGGGATCCTGGTGAACAACAAGCTCACCATAGTCATGACAGCAATGTGCCCTTGAAGCAAAGAGGGTCAATGTCTTCCTGGGCTACGTTAGGAAGAACATTCCCAGCAGTTCAAGGGAAGTGATTCTAGCCTTCCCCAGATCCTTTGACCTAAGAAAAAGAAGAGAGGAAGAGGTTAATAGGACTATAAACCCTACCCTTCCCATCAATATTATCCAGTCTGCCATACATCCTCCAGTTCATGTCATATGCTCTGTAACTCATAGAACCATAGAATCATAGAATGGTTTAGGTTGGAAGGGACTTTAAAGATCATCTAGTTCCAACCCCCTTGCTATGGTCAGGAACACCTCCCACTAGACCTGGCTGCTCAAAGCCTCATCCAACCTGGCCTTGAACACCTCCATGGATGGGGCAGCCACAGCTTCTCTGGACAACCTGGGCCAGGGGCTCACCACCCTCAGAGTGAAAAAGTTCTTCCTGAGATGTAATCCAAATCTCCCCTCTTCCTGTTTGAAGCCATTACCCCTCATCCTATCACTGCATGCCCCTGTAAAAAGCCCCTCTCCAGCTTTCTTGTAGGCCCCTTTCAGATCCCAGAGGGCTGCTATAAGGTCTCCCAAGAGTCTTCTCCTCTCCAGGCTGAACAACCCCAACTCTCTCAGCCTGTCCCACAGTCCAGGTCAGGATTGTGGAATCCAGCTGATGCAGCTGCCATGAGAAGTATTTAAGGGTAAGCCAATCCCAAGGCTTGCTTGATAAATGCAGTCTTCTAGGCCTATGCTATCAAATGAAAAGATACTTCTCCTGTGTTACTCTAAGTGCTGAGGGAAACATCTGTTAGCTGTTTGAGTCAAAACGTTTCAGTCTGCACTCACAGCAGGTAAGGCTCATGCATTCAGTCACTAATGGTGTTCAGCTAGCAAGAAATAACTTGTTAAGTTGAGGTAACTCAATTCCTTGCACATGTCCACACATTGCCCAGCTACCTCTATACTAACAGGGTTTTACCCTGGCTAGTGACACAGCTGTTATTAAAAAGCATTATATCTTTGTCAGACAGAAAATCTATTAAAATATTTCTACACAGCATTTATTTACCCACTGTGTCCTTGCATGCCCTTTAACTAACTCAGTGAATTTCTGGGCAGCATCAAACTCTACCCACTCATCTCTCCCCTTTAGCAAGTTCTTGTCCTCCCTGAGATCCGTCCCAACGTCCTGGTCACCTCTTGGTGTCTCTGAGGTTTGAATGTCTGCAGGTCTTCAAGTATATGCGGAGATTTCCTAACCTTTTGCACCATGTGTTCAACTGCTTTTTGCTAAGAGTAGGTTCAGCAGCAGTCCAAAGGAAAGAGCAGGCTCTCCTTTTTCCAAATGTCCCATCTGACAGCCTCTTTTCAATCAACACAACAAGCTCAGACATATAAAAGTGATGTTTTCCATCACAATATACTAAAAAAGGCTTTCCTGCTATCTCTGTCTCCCCAAACAATTATCTCAAATCTCCCTGCCTTTGAGACCTCTGATACGTTTTCGCTCAAGTCATTTATGGCGTTACTACCTTCAAGGTCATCACCATGGGAAAAATCTAAAGAGTCATTACCTGTTGGTGAAGCCGGCAGATAATGGCCTATGCCCTGACCTTGTTAGGTTAGAAGCATAAACAACAACCAGGTATACTCCCTTCCTCACTACTAGATGCTACTGCTCCTCAGCTGAGCAGCACCATCAGGTCACAGATACATCAGTCCAAGCCAGGTGTTTTGTGCCACTGCACTTTTGTGGGCACTTTAGCCAAACAAGTCAGACTGTGAGCTCAATGACCAAAGTCCAGATATCTGCATCCCTCCCCCTCCTGCCATCCTGAAAGCGTGCTAGTCCCTGGCAGCAGGTGTCTGCATCTCACATCACTGCAGCAAGATTTATCTTGACTTGTCTGTCACAGTCTTATATCATCTGGCAGCTGTGTAGGTGGCTAAAGGGACAGAAGCACAAAAGAAATAAAGAAATAGCTTCCTAGAGTACTTAACTATTTTACATTTGAGAATGAGACGAGAGAATGGCTCAATTTTGCCTTCCCTCTGAGAAAGGGCTGTAAGTCAGCTGGCGATGCTGTGCAGGAGAAAATAAAAGTGTTACCTCAAAGAGCAACACTGCTGTGAATATTCCGTAACTAATGGCACTATTCAGTAGGCACTGTGTGAGTCTGTGCAGGGCGGGCAGCAGACAGAGGAGGTTAGAAGGGATATGTAATCATGCATGATGTTTATAGATGAGGGATATTTAGATAGATACAGTGGTGATGGATGAATTATAAAGGAAGAGAGAGAGGGAGAAAGAGTGATGTGCATTGAAGAACAGCAAGCGGAAGAACTTAAAATGATGAAAGTTTAACACCAAGGAACCCTGAGGGGGTAGAAAGGGAGGTGGGAAGAAGAGGGTCATTTGTAGCCTCCTCTATCTGTCTGTCTAGGCATTGTTAGTGATAAATTAGCACTGAATTGTCAAAAATTAGGGTTGGCAGGACATCAAGAAATTATGTAGTAGCCTAATCCCCTGTCCCTAGGTCATTTTTTCCAGATGTTTACCTATCCCATTTATAAAGCTTTCTGGGACAGAGCCCACATTTAACTCGGGCAATTTATTCCAGCATTTCTCAAAACTTACCATTGAAATTTTCTTTCCCAGTGTGTAATCCAAAACTCCGTTGTTGCAGTAACACTTCTTATTTCTTGACCTGTTCATGAAGAAGACAGAGCACAAATTATTCTCTCCCTTCTTTCAACTTTTGCGCTGTAGTACTGTTATCTTTCCTATGCCAGATGATACCTCTTCTCTCACGTTTTCATCCTAAATCACAGCAGTGAATCCTCTTGCTTAACATCATGGTAACTGACCTCGTTCTTCACATAGCTTTTCTCTCTTCCTCTCCTTCCTGAGGACTATACTAACTGCCACTCACTGAAGTCTTTGCCAATTTTACTAGTTGGGTGTACTACCGATTTTTAGACTTGCTTGTGCCTCAGTTTCTGTCTGCAGAACACAGGCAATGATTATTCATTTTCCACAAAGCATCCTTCACTCATGCAACTCACTTTCCTTACACTCAATCAGAGTCAAGATTAGAAGAGAGCAGAGTTAGAGTCAACCCATAGGTCTGGTCTGATTGCCCACAGACAAGCACCTAGTGCCATTTGAGATGACACCAGCATAACCCAGCAAGCTGCTGGGCCAAAATACCATGGTGCTCCTGTACATCATGTGTCGTATCAGTTGACCCTGAACAAAAGTCTCAGATATGCAGAGGTTTCTAAAGCACCACTCAGTTCCTCTATTTAGGTAACTGAATTATACTCACAGTATGAGACTATAATACCTAGGATGTTAAAGCAGCCCTCCAGAGAGGGACATGGGGGTCCTAGTGGACAACACGTTGACCATGAGGCCACAATGTGCTCTTGTGGCCAAGAAGGCCATTAGCATCCTGGGGTGCATTAAAAAGTACATGAACAGCGGGTTGAGACTAGTCATCCTCCCTCTGTACTCTGCCCTGGTGAGGACACATCTGGAGTACTGTGCCCGGTTCTGGGCTCCCCCATTCAAGAAAGACAGGGAATTACTGGAGAGGGTCCAGCAGAAGGCTCCAAAGATGATCACAGGCCTGGGGCATGTCTGTTATGAGGAAAGGCTGAGATAACTGAGTCTCTTCACCTTGGAGAAGACTGAGAGGGGATCTCATCAATGCTTATCAATATCTAAAGGACAGGTGTCAAGAGGATGGGGACAGATTGTTTTCAGTGGTGCCCAGAACCAGGACAAGGGGCAATGGGCACAAACTGGAACACAGGAAATTCCATTTGAACACGAGGAAAAACTTTACTTTGAGGGTGGCAGAGCACTGGAAGAGGCCGCCCTAACAAATTGTGGAGTCCCCTTCTCTGGAGATATTAAAAACCTGCCTGGATGTGATCCTGTCCAGCCTGCTCTAGGTGAACATGCTTTGGCAGGGGGGTTGGACTAGCTGATCTCCAAAGGTCCCTTCTAACCCCTACCGTGCTGTGATTCTGTGATTCTGTGAAAGGTGTCACTATTTTGGTGTTGCAATGTGCATTAGGCATCCAAACACCCCTTATAGCTCCTGAATATCAAGTAAATACTTTCAGCAGAGCCTGCAGATGGATTTGGCTGCCTACGTGGAGGTCTTGAGATGCCCTGGAGTATCTTGTTCAGCCTCTGTCTGCCACTTAGAAGCTATGAGTCTTCCATTAATCCCGTGTCATTTCTACCAGCCCCACCCAGATCTACGGAATAACTTCGGGCATGGATAATGTTGCTAGATATCCACATGTAGACACACCAATATAGATAAAATAAAATACACACTGACCTTCATAAGACAAACACAAGTGAAACCATGTATTTTCTACCCAGGAATATTATTCTTTACCTTTTACACATTTTTATGTTTTCACTTTGAAACACGAGCTGTGTGCCATAGCTGGCAAGTAGTAATACAACATGACTTTTCTAAGGCCAGGCCAGAAATTTCTACAGAGCAGAGAACTGAATGGAGGTCCTTGTAGGACAACACCATAAGCGCTAGGCCAGCTTCCTCCACAGCTCTCTCTACATAAAAATGTCTCCTTTCTCCCTGCAATGCTCACTCTGCACAATTCTTTTGCACTAGGATGTCATGGGATGATGGTTTATCCTTTACCTTATGTATGTGAGGCACCTGTCACAATGGGGTTAAATTTAGCAGATGCCACATCCAATGAGCAAAAGGCTGGTACAAAAAAATCTCACTTTTAGACAAGCTGATTTGTTGCTCTGCATTGAAGCATATTCTTCAGTTTGTGTTTTGGCTCCCAATTCCCCTCCCTCTGGACTTTCTACTTCATTTTAGTATTTTATTATTTACTTGATAAATCAGGAAAGTTTCCCATTGCATTGCACTGAGCCCTTATCAAGGGGCTTTATAAATAATAATAATGACCATGCAAAAGATGCAATTCAGTTAACAGTATAATGACTACAGGGATTAGCACTGCTGTATATTTTTTGTGGGCATAATATGTCGTTTTCGTTCTGTTGCTGTAATGAAAATAACAAATTAACAGAAGCATTATGCAAATTATACATTAAAAATGTCATGTTTATTAGTCTATCTTAGCAAAAGAGAAGCTACAGCAATAGCACTGTTAACTGCTTAATAACCAAACCAGAGAAGAAACTCAATTCAGCATGGTTTGGCTTAGCTTTAGGGTCATTTTCAGTGACTTCAATGGGAATGTGTGCATGCTCAGAGCAAAGCATATGCTTAAATACATTTCTAGCGAACAAGGTGTTAGAATCAGTTTCAGTTCAAGGATGTTTCTTTATCTCAATCACACATCTTTGGAACAAATTCCCCACAAAACTTCCTACTCTTTGCTCCTGCAAAATTGTTGTGTACTGCTTTTACAAGGAGTTCCTTAAAGTCTTGCCAATAACTTAGAAACAGCTACAAATATCTATCCAAGCATCAACTTTATTGTGTTTTCTGCAGAAGGCATTTCTGCCCTGCTCTCTTTGACATTAGGGGACACAGGGAATTTCTTTTCCAGCGTACCCTGAACTTAATTTTGCTCATAACCAGAAGGCAGTTTATTGAAAATCCAGCAGTGATTGTTTTCTAACAGCCTTCAGTGATTAACACTCAGTCGTAAGAATTTTTTTGTCTTTGTATAAAGAACTTGTTATTCACAGGAAAAGAAAAGGATTAACAATAATCAGGAGATTCATACTTTGCTTTTGTTTATTAAATGCCAACTCAGTAATATAATAGAGTTATGAGATTTCTGTAATATACCATATTATTGAAATTCACCAGACTTAATCTAAAGGCAAAAGGAAATTCATTTTCTGCATCAGATTCAGATTGAAAAAATGATAGTGCTAGGAGCTGTATATTTTTTGCAAGAGAAACAATCTCTTCATTTTGGATTTACAATCAAAGAGCAGATGCTGGGAAACCATAGGCCAAGAGTGATTAAAAGGGCCAGTGTCTTGTCCCAAATGTCAGGATGAGTTACACACATTTCAAGGCTTTCACACTGCTACCTCACTGCCTGAATCACATTGCCTTTCTATGCTTGTGGCTGTGTAAACATCTTATCTCCTTGAGTCTCCAGTTGGCATCACGGGGACCTATGAGTTCTCTGTACATACCCAAGGAGAGCAGATGCTCTGAGCTCAAAGACTAATTTAAAAAACAGTAGTAAATATAATTAAAAAGGAAGGGGGGGAAAAGGGAAATAGCCACAAGACAAGTTCAAACACAAGCCAAACTAATCACAAGTTGAAAGAAATACGTTTATTTCACAGTTACTATATTGGAATAAATATGTGAAGTCATTTTAACAGGAGTTTAAAACCCAATAACAATAACTGTGAAGCTCATAGAAACTTGAGATTTCCATTCTGTGGAAATTATGACATCTTCATAATAGATTTGTTATACTGAAATGAAACAAAGCCAATTTTTGACATTTCTCACAAAATTTAATTGCCTGAAACATTTCTTAATTGTTTCAGCTCAATCAAGGCATTCCATTTTGCTTTGATGCATTGGAATATTTCTGGCTCATTTCATTACTGAAATTCAATATATATATATATATATAAACAATCTTTTTAAAATAAGGGTTTGGTTATGCTTCTTAAATTAAAATGTAAAATCAAATGAACGTACATTGGTATTCTAAATAGGCAATTGGCATTCTAACTGTACTGGTAATTAGAAGTTAGGCTCGTTATTGCTGAGAATCTGAACTCTCAGTGACCAAGTGACCATTCGTCCCAACCTTCCTGACTGGTAGTTGCAGAACAAAGCAATATCTATTTATCAGAAATCTGTGTGGCCGGTCTATCTTGATGATTGATTCTAGTTCATGTAATATAGTCCGGAGACCACATTTAGGTCAGGAACTCAAGTCCCATATGGGGCTCAGGATGCTCAGGAAATGGTTGCATGTACTAGAAATCTATTAAAGCCACCATCTAACAAGAGGAGTCATACAAAACTGGTTGAGACAATTAAAGTCAGGAATAGTAATGGCCAAGGTGCTGGGGTGCAGAGGATGGGGTGCACTACACTCAATATATCTGACAGGTAACTAGAACAGAGGTTCCCTCTTTCTTCAATACCTTTCAAAATATGGTAACAGAAGAAGTATATGAGTCTCCAATCAGAGACCCCCAATCCCATGGCAACATTAGCTTTCAAGCCACTGAACCCCTCAGACACATCTCCAAAGAGAAGACTCCCAGTATTTTTGCAAGCCAGGACCAAGCCAGGACTGTGCAAACCTCATGAAGTTCAACAAGGCCAAGTGCAAGATCCTGCATGTGGGTCAGGGCAATCCCAAGCACAAACACAGGCTGAGCAGAGAATGGATCAAGAGCAGCCCTAAGGAGAGGGAACTGAGGATGTTGGTTGATGAGAAGTTCAACATGAGCCAGCAATATGCCCTCGCAGCCCAGAAGGGCAAGTATATCCTGGGCTGCATCAAAAGAAGCGTGGCCAGCAGGGTGAGGGGAGGGGATTCTGCTCCTCTACTCTGCGCTTGTGAGACCCCACCTGGAATACTGTGTCCAGCTCTGGAGCCCCCAACATAAGAAGGACAGGGACCTGTTGGAGCAAGTCCAGAGGAGGCCATGAAGATGACCAGAGGGTTAGAGCACCTATCCTATCAGGACAAGCTGAGAGAATAGGTGTTGTTCAGCCTGGAGAAGAGAAGGCTTCGGGGAGACCTTATAGAAGCTTTCCAGTATCTGAAGGGACTACAGGGAAGATGGGGAGGGACTTTTTACAAGGGCATGTAGCGATAGGACAAGGGGTAATGGCTTCAAACTGGAAGAAGGAAGATTTAGATTAGCTATTAGGAAGAAGTTCTTTACTCTGGGAGTGGTGAGACACTGGAACAGGTTTCCCAGAGAAGCTCTGGCTGCCCCATCCCTGGAGGTGTTCAAGGCCAGGCTGGATGGGGCTTTGAGCATCCAGGTCTAGTGGAAGGTGTCCCTGCCCATGGCAGGGGGTTGGAACTAGGTGGTCTTTAAGGCACCTTCCAACCCAAACCATTCTGTAACTCTATGAATAAACAGTGTAGAAGTTCTACCAAACTTTCTTATTGCTTATTGCTGGTCATAAGCTCAAGATGGTTTAACAGCATCAGACTAATGGGCGGGGAGAAAGGTGGGGGGCAAGAGAGAGAGAAAAAAAAGAAGAAGACATTATATTTCTTTTTTTCTCTACCAATAGTTATCACAGATTTAGGAAACATGGCATGCGGGGGAGAAAAACAGGAACTGATGTTGGGGAGGAGTGTCTGGAAATCTGGAGATCTGCCTGGCAGAAAAGGGTCCGGGGGTCAGCTGAACATGAGCCAGCGTGTGCCCAGGTAGCCAAGAAGGCCAATGGCATCTTGGCCTTTATCAGGAATAGCGTGGCCAGCAGGAGCAGGGAAGTGATTGTGCCCCTGTACTCAGCACTGGTGAGGCTCCACCTCAAATACTGTGTTCAGTTTTGGACCCCTCAGTACACGAAAGACACTGAGGGGATGGATTGTGTCCAGAAAAGGGCAATACATCTGGTGAGGGGTGTGGAGCACAAGCCTTATGAGGAGTGGCTGAGGGAACTGGGGCTTTTTAGCCTGGAGACAAGGAGACTGAGAGGAGACCTTATCACTCTACAAGTACCTGAAAGGAGGTTGTAGCGAGGTGGGGGTCAGTCTCTTCTCCCAAGTAACAGGTGATAGGACAAGAGGAGATAGCCTAAAGTTATTCCAGCAGAGGTTTAGAATGGATATTAGGACAAATTTCTTCACCAAAAGGGTTGTCAAGCATTGGAATAGGCTGCCCAGGGAGGTGGTGGAATCACCACCCCTGGAGATATTTACAAAATGGGTAGACATAGTGCTGAGGGATGTGGTTTACTGGTGGGTTTGGCAGTGTTAGGCTGATGGTTGGACTTGTCCAACTCTTAAAGGTCTCTTCCAACCTAAGTGATTCTGTGATTCTATGATTCTGTGACGTTTGCCAAAGAAGGAGAAATGAAAGAGAGAGAGAATACGTCACTCTGCACTCTGACTGAGGTGAAAAACATGTTTTTGAACTGAAATAAAGGAATTTAGGCTTGACACTGGGAAAAAAATAAACAAAAACAAAAAACCAAAACCTCAGCTCCCACAAAAATGTCATTTTTCTAATAGGAGCATAAAGGATGTCTGTGTTAGTGCTGTCTTTGCACAGGGATGGAACATTCTCCACGCATGTCCAAAAACATTGCATATTCTCAAAAACAGTCCAAATATCCATCATGAAATAATACAGAATAGTCAATTCTGTGCATTTTCTCAGTCCCTTCCAGCTCTTTTTTCTGGAAGACATAGGAAGGGAAAGGCTTGAATAAGTATTCAGGACATGCTGATTTTACAGTGGCTAGTTTTGACTAAGAAGCAAACAGGTGAAGCTCTCTCTTAACAGGGTTCCCATCCATGTTCCCTGGATACCCTGATTCCTTGGGTGGCTTATTATGCCCCTAGGATTTTTTTCACTGCATCCTGGGTGAAGACGTGTGAAGCGCAAATCATTTCTGCCCACCGTTTCTGCTATTGATATCTCCCACAAAGCTTCATTTGATGCTTCTGATCTCTGGGAAGGTGAAAAGAAAGAAATCCAATCCTGATGAGTCTCAGCTTGCCAACTTCATCGCTGAACCAATGCATTATTCATGCATTTGTGACAGAGAGCAGTGAGCCTAATGTGCAGAAATGAGCTTGGAGAACTGTCAGGTTATTGCCAGGGATTGGGCCATGCTCTGCTGTGGCTGCACAGCTCTTTGTGCTGGTTGCTGATACTGTGCCAATACTCCCATGTAAAATGCGATCCCACCATGCAAAGACTTTAGGGTCTTTTGTTTGCATTGTTTTTTGGTTTGCAGATCCTGTCATGGCTTCACATTTGTGATATTTACCAGTTGCTACTGGAAAATCTCAATGAGATGAAAAAACGTTAGCCAAGCTCACTCCAAAAACTTCTATTAAAGCAAATATTTTACATTGATTGCTCCTTGCATTGTTAGAATCAAGAAGACTGAGTCACAATGGGCTGCAATATTTTGTTTTAACTGACAGTGAAAATAAAAACATATATTTGGTACTATGATATGTCACCATCAAGAAATTGTGGGTACTCCAAGAACAAAGCACAGAATCATTAGACACAGACACTGAAGCACCTGAAAGACTCATCTCACCCTGATATTGCTAATGTGCAGGAATAAAGAATTATTTTAGCAAACCAAGGAGTTGTTTGTTAAAAGCATAACAAAACCCTGCAGTTAGGCACCAGAAACACATAGCAGCGATGGACGCTCTTCAAATTGCTGAGGAGAGTTATCGTGAGGACGGCATTCTGCAGCTTTAACCAGTCAAAGCCTTGGGGCACATTAGTTATTTAATCGTTCAGCTTTTAAACACAAATTGTCATTATAACAAAAAAAAGGAAAAAGAAAAAGAAAAAAAAAGGCAGAACAAGTTTTATTTCAAAAACTTTAAAAAAAAAATTCAGCTTTTTCTGGAATTGAACTTTTTACAACAATAAGTGCTTATTGGTGTTATCAAAAAACCCTTTCACATCCTTTTGTTTACCAAAAACGCTTACCTGAAAGAGCAGGTATGTGGGGGAATTTACTATTTGACTCAAAGTGATCTGTCCAAACCTCACTTGCTCCCTTTGTGCTGTTGCAGAGTTTCTGGGAGACACGCTGCTTTGCTGAGTGAAGATGATATTCTAGAGTGAATTTTCTTTCAATGCTTCAATTCAAGAAAACTGGGCAAAGTGAGCATTTTAGCAGAGCCAGTCATGGTATTTGCACTATAACAGTGAGAAAAGAAGTTCCCTATCCTGCCATGCAGTTGACTGAGGCTGCTAATTTCAGCCAGGTAGCTACCAAATCAGCAAGTGGTGCAACACTGGCATAACCCAAAGTCTATATGGGCCCAAGAGGCATGCAGTGAAAATATGGTAAGCAGTAGAAATGAGCCAGACAGATGGTCTTCATTTCATGCACAGCGTCAGGGTGCATGCCATTACACCCCATTGTGTGTAGTGTCCAGACCATCTTCAAGCGTCTACTACTCTTTCCTCTACCATTGAAACATCAGGTATTTTCAGCCTCTAAATGACCTGGTTTGCTTCTTCAAGCAGTCAGGGGACATTTAACGAAGGGCTTTGTACAAGATGTTTTCCCCATCTCCCAGTCTCCAGGCATCCAAGTTGTCGTGGTTTGGGCCGGACTGGCCTAATCAGGTGGAGTGACAGATGTTCTCTCTCTCCTGCTCCATTTCAAAGGGAGGCAGGAGAGAGAGAAAAAGAGAGACTTTAGAGTTTAGAAGGAACCAAATTACTTTAATGAAATATTGATAATAAAATAATAAAAATGAAATAATGAAATATATATAAAACTGTATCAAGTTCCCAGGGTGACAATCACATCACCAGCAGGCACTGGGTAAGTCCTTGACCAGACTCAGCAACGGACAGGAAACAGCAATGGACAGATGGAAAACAGCAATCTGCAATATGAAAACAATGATAGCAACAATCTCATGAGCCCACCCACGATTTCACTGCAGTTTGCGCTGACTGAGAAGCTTTAATATTTTCCAGACAGACCTCACATCCTAAATGAGACTGAAACACATTGAAGGGCCTCCAAGAGCTAGCCTGAGCTTGGTCCAAGCACTGTAAATCGGTTACAAAAAGATGTGCTGAGAGATAAACTATGTGGTGAAATTTCATGTTAAAAGGGGCAAGCATCTCTTCCCATCACAGTTTCTCTACTGTCCTCCATCACATCTGCCAGGGTGCAAACCAAAAATCATCAGACACATATTGATACAGTTTTTCCCTGTACAAATATAAACCAAAGGTTATATTACTTCAGCCAGCATAATTTTGATCTACTGCATCGACTTCCACTAAGGTTGTTTGAAGACCTTGCCCACAATTCACAAGCACGGAGCCAGAAGATGTTGTACAAGAAGTTTTCTTAGTCTACACGCAGTGCCACTAAAGTCACTAATGTCCTGTGGAGTAAAGTGATATTTAGTCTAACTTGCAATTCTCTGCAATGTATCTCTCCATGCTGTAGTCATAAAGGCTAATAAGAACTTTGATTGTGCAAATCAGGATACATTAGGGTGACACATTATTTTCCTTTTTGTTTAGTTCCAGTGTCCCTAGTGCAAGGAGGAGCCATGCAAATCATACAAAGATCACAATATGATATAATGATACGAAATGAATCTTTGCATGAAAAACAGAAAGAGCTTGACCTTTTTAGTTCAACAAAAAGAAAGTTGTGTCTAAAAGAAAGTGTCTAAAATGAGACTAAATTTCTATGAAGGGAAAAGATACTGTGTAACAGGTGCTTTCAGTTTAGCAGAACACTGAGTAAGAATTTAAAAGTGGTTGTACCAGGCAGCCAAAGGATCATTTGATTTCTTATGTCTCTTTCTAGTAGTTGTCAGTAGTGGATGAGTAGGGAAGAGCATCTACCACATAGCGAAGAGATTAACGTTGGCAAGTTCAGAGGGAAATAAAGACTTTTAATTGAAAGGATAGTGAAGCACCAAAACTTACTGAAGTTACAGTGGATTCTTCATTACTGGGCAGGGGAGAAGTGCTTTCCTTAAATTTTAAGGTACTGTTCAAATGATAAAAAATTCCAAGAAAACCCCTAGTTTCTCTTCTATGGGAAAGAAAATGAAGCGATTTCAATTGTTCCCTCTGGTTGTATGCTGTGTGAATTTGTCATGGATATAAACTCCAGACTGGTCAGGATCAATTAGTCTTTGCGCTGCCTTGTCTTCCATCCGACTTGCAAGAAAGGAGGGAGGAAGAGTGCCATGAGACATTTGGACATTGCTAAAAAAAGACAGTTCATGCTTCCTCCAGAGACAGGGAAATAAAAACAAACTAACAAAAACCAGATGGCATATTACAGCATTATGTCTAGGACTGCAAAATCTGAGAAAACAAATGCAAGCAAGCAGAGAACTCCGTGTTCATCTACTTCATCTCCTACCCACACAAGATCACTCTCAATAGCATAGCAGTTGACTTATTCAGAGCTGGTATATTTATTGCCCGGTACCTTATATCACACACAGAGATTTCACTCAGCCCAAAAATGAAGATGATAATTTCAAATCACAGCAGTCTAATTCCCATGAATTTGTCCAGTTTTTATCATAATAACATTAATACTGATGAGCTAATGTATAGTATTATGATGATCACCGTCTTCATGCTATTCTTGTTGCTACTCGGTGTTCAGTAAACTCAGTCTTTGTTACCAAAGCACATTTTAAATAAACAATCCCATGCTTAAAAGGCTCTCTGAACACCATATCAAGCATTAAGTGGGGTTGTTACTAAGGTGGGAGCCAACAATTCTGGTGATGAAGCTGTGAATCTCCACATCGCAGCAAGTTGAAAGTAGAAAGAATTTTATAAATGTCACTGTGTCTTAGCTCACAGGGGTACAGATCAGATGGCTTTGACAATGAGCATTCAGTGTTACAGCCGTGGAAGCGAGAGCAAAAATAATCCCAGTGAGTATTGCCGATGTGCTCAGAAGTACAGGAAAGTTATGTATGTAGTCATCATCCAGCCTTCAGAGAGCCCTCTCCCTTCCCCATCATCACATTCTTCTAGGAGATGGGGGATTAACATCATCATTAGAAAGATGAAGGGGGAGAAGCAGACATTGAAAGATAAATTACTTCATAGTATGACAGAGTAGTTGAGGTTAACAGGGTCCTCTGGAGATCGTCTGGTCCAACCACCTGCTCAAAGCAGGGTCAGCTAGAAGCGGATGCTCAGGGCTACATCCTGACATTTCATTTGAATGTCTTAAGGATGAAGACTCCAAAACCTCTCTGGGTAACAAGCTCCAGTTTTTTTACCATTATCACTGTAAATAAGGGGGTTTTCTTACATTTGTAGGGATTTCCTTTATTGCCTATTCCTTTGTGTTCATTGCCTCTTGTGCTGGTCACTAGACACCACTGAGAAGAGTCTGTCTTTACCTTCTTTACATCTCCATATTGGGTATCTATACATATTAATAAGAGGTTGGCCTTTTTTGTAGCAAGAAGACATTGCTGGCTCACGTGCAACTTGTCCGCCAGGACCCTGAGGTCCTTCTTTGCAAAGCTGCTAGTGAGCCAGCCAGCCCGCAGCTCTTGCTGGTGCACCGTTATTCCTCCTCCCCAGGTGCAGCCCTCCTGCCACCTTTGCTTGCCTTCCTGCACGTGGGGATGAACAGTTCTTGACCTTGGATGAGCCAGTCCTTGAAAGTCATTCAGCAGGTACTCCAGACATTTACAATCAGTAGGTATGTCCACAACAGGAAGGGGAGACACGACGCTATGCCAGCATGGGCAGATGACCAGAAGGAAGGTTGAACGCCTCCAAAAGCTGCCCATTTGCATCATCACCACAATACTTTTGATAGGATATGTCAACATTTTTACAAATACAGACTGCTCATGTCCAGCCAGCTTAGAACTTAGGCAGAATGAGATGGGATGTCTTGACATCTGTTGGTATGGTTTTATGTCAGTCCAAATCAGGATCTAGATGCTTTCGCCCATGTTCAGGCTACATCAGACTCTGCAAAGTAATGTACCTTCTCTGTTACTCAGAAAAGTGTGGGCTAGGACGAATCCAGCTTTTCACGCCTCAGTGTCTGGGCTGCTACATTTATTCTATTTCTAGAACAGCTGATGAATCCAGACAAATATTCTCCAAACCAAGAAAAGCCCGAACATGTTCATCAGACACTGCTGTCTAACACAGATTCAGTTGTCCCTCCAGCTTGAAAATTAGATCATTAACTTTTATTCAGGACATGACATCTGCCCTTGCTCAAGTCCTAGCATTGAGTTAAGTTTCATCCCACCAAAAAGTTTGCAGTTCCAGTCTTAGATCCCAAAAAGGCAAAATAATGGGCAGCCTTCTAGATCTCACTGCCACGCTGGGCCAGGCACAGGAAGAAAATCCTCCTTTCACTGGCCCAGCACAAGGAACCCACACTGCAAATCTTATAAAGGAAGATCTCCTAAAACCTCACAGATGACTTTGGTTAAGATGTTCCTGTTGCTGCATGACAAAGTGAGAATGAAAATCATGGGTTTCTTCTTCATGCTCTCAGGACCTAACATTAAGTTCTGTTCTTAAACCAACTGCTTCCCGCTTGACATTTACCTGTATCTTTGGCTCTAAAAGTCTATTTGCACAGTCTGTTCTGCTTTCCTGAAGGGAAACCACCATCTGCATTTACCGTTGTTTGATGATTAGCTACAAGTAGTATCACATACTGCTTTTTCAGGTGTTTGCTCTGGATAAAGATTCACCTGTTTTAGTTGTTTGATTTATTAGAGTGCTTCTAATTAGTCCAAAACTTTCTGTTCTCAAGAGCCTGTTCCCTCCCAGTGGCATTGATTTCCAGCCGTGATTCAGCCATTGAGTGCCACTATCAGCAGTGACTGTGCAAAGTATGTTGCAAAGGTCTATTGCCTTGGCAAAATCCAAGGCCCAGATCACAACTCCCTGTTTGCAAAAGATATGGTTCATTATTCCTGCTTCATATTTGTTAACTGCTCTTGGCACTGCAAAACCAGTAAGAATACCTACGGATATAAAAACCATGGGAGATGTCCATGCTGAGAAAACGGTATTTCAAAACCATATTTCACAGTAACACTCGTGACTGATTTCAGTATCTCTGCAGAAGAAGGGGGAAGCACGACATGCTTGATGAAAGAGGAAGGCTCTCCCCAAGAGGAATGCCTTGGAAAATTAAAAAAACAACAAAGAAAAATCAACAATAAAGTAATACTGACCCTGACTTTTCTTTTTCTGGCACAATACCCCTGCTTTTTAATATATTCCTTCTGGGCAAAGCTATTAATATGTAATATAGCACTCTTTTTTCCACAGAAGGTACAGAAAATGCTGGCCTCTCCCTTCAAATAGTGACAATTCTGTATTGGTGGCATGGGGAAAGATTTTAGTGGACAGGTAAAAAAGAGGCTTTATTAAATGTACAAAAAAATGTCCTGCTAGGAGCAGGGAGTTGGACTTGATGATCCTTATGGGTCCCTTCCAACTCAAGGTATTCTGATTCTACCATTCTATGAAAAAACAGTTTAGTAAGATCATAACAAGAACTTCAATGCTTGTTAACACATTTTGCAAGTTCTGCACCTGGTCCACAGATCAGGGGTACCTTGTCAGCCAAGTGCATGTACATCAAGAATCTCAAATCCCAACTCTCAAAACCAAGTGCAGACTCATTCTGAGCTCCAGACCTTTCTTGCAGAGGAATCCCCAGTGCATTCAATGTATTTGCACGGTTATAAAATCTGTTACATATAGTGAGCCAGACAACGCAAATACTTTCATCTGACACAGAAAATGTACCTAGCCCATGGAAATTGGTACATGGGTATGTTAAACTCCATCACCCATCTCTATGTGTATCCCTGGCAGTACTACTTGTGCAACAATACTACTAGTTGCACATTTTACTAAAGGCAGAAATTTGAGGCAAGCCATATAAGGTATGTGTGCTTTGTAAAGCATGTGGCTACAGACTTGGTGGTAAGAGCTGTCTTCACCCAGATGGGATGACAGGGTAGGGAGCTAAGTCCTCCTCCACATCAGTGGTGAGGACTATAGGGGTTTTTTTTTTCCTATGTAGCTACTGTTGTTCTCTCCTCTTGTTTGCTTTTCCTCCTTTCCAGGGTCATAAAACTAGCTCAGTAACAGACCTGCTATTTGTGTAGTCATTACTCGGGTGAATGGAAATGTGGTGTATTGCTGCTTAGACAGCAACAGACAGCTGTGTGTCCACACACAGTAGTCCAAAGACCACAGCTCCCTTTAAACATAGCATCCATCTTTATGAATCATTATTTTGCATTTGCTAGTTCATTTGCCTCTTGTTGATGTGCTGCATTCACCACGCAGATATAACATGCTTATCTGGTATACCTGGAGCTGCAGCAGACTGCAAACTGCCTCTGCACTAATTTACTAGAGTAGAAGCATTCTGGATGTGCTTGGTATGACCTCCAGTAAACACTGCCTGTGTCCTCACCCTCACCATTGCACTCCAGCACAAGCCCTTTGTGATTAACTTCTACAACTTCCCTTTTATTTGCAGGTTTTGTCATGGGGTGCAATTCAATTGCCTAAAGGTAAGCAGCTAGTGCCATCTGAGCCACTTTGGTATGAGAGACATCTGCACAGGACCGACAGCTGTGGCAGAAAAACTACTGATGATGCAAACCATTCTGCAGAAGCACCTGGAGGCCAAGAGAGATACTCAAAAGCATCTCAAATGGCATGAGACAGCTGTGTATGGAGCATGTAATAATCATTTACAGTCAACCAGGCACAATCTTCATGGAATAATGGGACCCTGCCAACCATATGTATGCATTAATAGAGAAAATACTGCTTTTGATTTTACCTTGCATTTTGTTCCCACAGACACTTTATCAGGTTTGCGTGCTCCCCTACAAACTGAAAGGACGTGACTCAAACTAATCAGAGGCATCAGGGACCCTCACCTTGACATCAAGGGACCCACAGTGTGTTTGAGCACAGCTTGTCAAAGCTGTCACTTTTACAACGGCTCTCTTTGCAGCAGAAAATCAGAGCACAGCAAAACCTAATGAAAATAATAAAATAAAAATATGGGTAAACACATAAAGGAAATAAAAAAAATCAGGAAATTACATGAGGTTTTATGTCACCTAATTTTTTTTTTTTAATATCCAAATCTTGCCTGCCTAGAGAAGAACATAAGTCACCCCTATGTTTTATATTTCTCTAAGAGAAGTTATTAATCTGTTTAAACTACTCCAGACTGTAATTATCCCCCTTTACTGTGAAACTAAAGCTTGAGAATTTTTGATCTTTGCTATTATTTACTGAAGCTGTCCCTGACTCAATAGTAATCTCATAAGAAAAAGTGTAATCAATATCTTATTATGGAATTTTTTTGAGGCAAATTGGCTTTTATTCCACAGAAACCTATATATTTTCTTATTTTAGTGAGCCTTTTCTCTCTGGCTCTCTACTCCTTTTTCATTTAATTTCAAATCAAAAACAAGATTCAATGATTTATTTTTAAAGGAAGCAAAACAAATGGAATTTTTAGATGAAGAGGAATGTCTATACAGTGGAAGCAACAGCGACCCAAGAGACCTGAATGCTCCCTCCTGACTGTGACATAAGCCATCTGTGACTGAAGGCAGCCTTTGCTTCAAGGTGTAGTCACCTCTTCTTTTTGTAGTGGTGGTTATTCTGTGCCTTTTACTGAAAAAAAAATTCTACATTTTTCTGCAGCTCAAATATAGCTCAGAAAAGAGGAGGCAGCACAAGAAATGAACTGTGGAGCAATATTGAACTTTTGTCCATGTTGACTCCTGTAAACAACATTCCAGACAGGGAGAGCTCACTGCCCCTGTCCCTAAACACTTAAAAAGTCAGAAAAATTCAAATTCCAGAGCAGACCTCTTGCTCTCAACCTGGATTTCCTGAGTCTTTACCTTCAATTAGCATAAAAGTAATAATTTTCCCTTTTTCTTCCATATTCAGTTGCAATTGGATAGAAAGAACTGAAATGTACAACTAAAATGAATGACCAACCTTTAGGAGTGAAACTGTAGCAAAGCAAAAGTCAATAAGGAGTTATTATTATAACTGAAGGGCGGTAAGATTGCAGTAAAGATATTTTAAAATCTTTGAAGAAGTCTTTATCACAACCTTCATTAAATAAAAACTATGTGCAGCTAGAAAGAGTCAACAAATTACGTTCAGACTATTATGTAATGTGTTAAAATAATAGAAATTAAATTGGGAAGCTCCCACCAGCAACACAAGAACGAATTGAAGTGTGATGAATGGGTTCTGAGATATGAAACCCATCGGAATAAAGGAGGTAAAATGATGAAACAACAACAAGAAACTGTTTAGAACCATGAATATGCTTGATGGAAAAAGGAAATGGGAAAAGCAGCAGACTGAAACTGCAGAGGAGGAGGCATCTTTACTGTCCTGTTGATGCTCTCTCAATGTGATGCTCAAGTTCACATGGTCTGTAAGTCGCTGTGCATTCTGGATCTTCTCTGAGGTATCCACATTCAGCCAGGGAAATCAAAAGCAAAGAAGTCAGTGTTCATTTTGTGTACCCCATGTCTTTGTTTATGAACAGGACTGACCTAGACCTGGCTTCCACCCTGGCTTCACCAGCCTCTGGCTTCAACTCACAGCACCCCTGAGCACTGAGGAAACCAAATTCACCATGGCACAGACCTCCTGGGTCATATGGCACAAGCCCACCTCGATCTCGCATCAAAATTACCTTCCTCCACAGAGGCTTTTGCAAGATTTCCCACATCACCAACTAAGCAGATTGAAAAATTCAGCGCTTCGTCTTCATTTCTCATTCTACTGCCCAGGTGAAGTAGTCAGAGTCAAAGCCCTTCCCTGCTATACCCTCCACAAGCTCCCAACTCGATCGGTTATTGCTGTAAGGGGTTTACAATCTTACATGAGGCTTTTACAAATTTTTCTTTTTCACAGGGGTAGATGATATTTATGGTGTGTTTAGCAGCTGTGGAGGAAAAGGGACTAAAAATTTATGAATCCCTTCCCACCCTGTGGTGTCCAGGACATTTTCAGTGTCTTGAAACGCTCAGCACTTCAGAGGAAGGCACTCTGAAGGGATCTCAGTGCAGCAGCCAACATTTGCTTAACATTCTGTTAATTTTTAAACAACAAATCTGTCAACAGATTAATTGGCACTGTCATTTTGCAGCAGTTTTATGGGTACTTCAAACCACTAGCAGTCTATTCCTAAAAGGAAGCATGTAGCATTTAAATATGTATGTATACGAGATAATAGGAATATTAAGCATCCTGAAGAAAAGCCGTAATTGCTGTCATGCTGTTCTTGTGCTGAATTCCCAATGCTTCCTGCTTTCTCTAGAGAAGTGTTGACAGAAAGAGGTCATCAAAAATATTTAGAAATTACTTGGACACTTCTTCCCACGGCAGAGATGCCATTGATACCAAGGACCAAGCACGAACTGGAACGAGTGAAACAGGAAAAAAGAGGCTAGATCATGTAAAAAGTCATTTTTTTACATCCTGACCTCTTCTGTTGCTGGAATCCATATGAGTTGATCAATTGCAAGCAATTAATTTTAGTATTCTACCCTATACAAGTCATCATCACTTGAAGAGGGATTAATTTTAACTTACTATCCCATACTCAGACATCTATTAAAATCGGTTGATCAGGCTCCTTCAGAAGCCAGTGGTGACATAGAAGTTGCAGAAAAAAGGCAGTTCTGGGATTCCTATTTTTGGGACACAGTGGATCATTCTTTGAAGGCTCTCCTTTCCTTTTTTCACTCACTATTGAGGGAACCTAGACAATTAAATTTGAACTGATACTTAAAAGCTGAAGGTAAGTGAGCGGAATTTTGTCTCTGGTGTATAGCACCACACAAACCCCACTTAAATACTCAATGGCTTTCCCACCTCTGTTTTAACAGGCACATCACAGTTAATTATGGGAAGAATTCAGTGAAGTGGAGCTAGATTAATGCATGGTTTTGCTCAGATATGTGATCAGTGCCAACAGATCCAGGAAAATTTTGCAAGAGTGATAAAGACTACCAGTGCATAATCCGCTTGCCCCACTCCATTACCCAAGCACGTAGCAGTTTCAAGAGCAGTGATGCAGCCTTATTTGCTCTGCAGAGAGATAAGAGCCACAAAACAGTGGGAAAGAGAGGAAAAAGGACAAAAAAAAAGAGGCTGCAGCCCCTAATTGATCCCTCACAAAATATATTTACTTTGTTCTCATTCCCTGGTGATTTAATTAGCTTGCACTTAGCACCATTCTTTGGCGAAATGCTCAATGGTGAAATAAATTACAGCAATTTATTCTAGAACTCATAAAATACTGTTTTATTCCAAACTTTTAACTATTCAATCCGTGAAAGCAGTTACACTTCCAAAGCAAAATAGTTCTCTTCCTGGTCTAGGGGTTTTTTAGAAGCAACTCATACACATACCTGTGTGTGCATATGCATGACAATGTAAAGGACATAACAATTCCACGGTGTCACTATTCCACTACAAAGAGCTTAGGGACAAAATAAAACCAAAACCCTCAAAGTTTTTCTGCCAACCCCTCAGACTTTTCTGTTGGAGCCTTCCTCATTGGCTCTGCAAATTAGATGGGGTTAATCAAGCCCTCTTGTGCTCAAGAGGGCTTTCCTTCCTCAGCCTGAGAGTGAGTAAATGAGACATAGTTACATTTTCTGTTTATAAAGATTCATAGCTCTTAATTTTAATTTTAAGCAATCAAGTAATACTTGTGTTCATTCAGCAGCTGTTCAGTGTCTCTTTGGTGAGGCAGGTATCTGCCCGTTTGGGAGCTAAGACCATATTTCTGCAGCAAAAGAACAAAAAGGAATTGGATATTTACCATTAAGAAAACTTTTTAAAGTTTACCTGGTTACCCTACTAAGCCATCACTCCTTATCTAATGAGTATTTTCTCGCTACGTTTTAGGTCTGTTTCTTCACTGAGGATTTCTGTAATTAACATTTCATTTAAAACTCAACACAATTATTTGGCTTTACACTTGGCACTCTAACTGAAAACTGAATTTAAAAAAAATGACATTTTCAGGTATTTCCTGCTTACTTTTATTTCCCTTGTTGGTTCATTATTGAACACATTCCTTTCTCCTGTAGTACAATGTTCCAAATCCTAGTAGCTGTGGTCAACTGAATTTCAGAAATGGGAAGTATCTGAACTTCCAAAAGAGTCTTTGATCCTCTAAGATCTTATTAAAGTTTCTCCAAAATACAGCACTCTATTTCTGCAATCACTTTCTCAATTACTCCCCACTAATGTCATCTGTTAGTAAATGTGTGACATGTCATAACCACTAGAGCTGGTTATTTAGAATAAGAGACTACTGCTGCTTTTAAGAAAGGAGCTACTTAGATAGAGTTTTGATAAGTATCTGCTACATGGCTGCAAATACACTTGTCTCTGCACCGTGCGTAAATTATTTAGGGACAAAAGAGACAAATTATCTCCTAGAGCCCCACTTGGCAAGAAAAGTGGCATCATTCTTCCATTGCCAAAGAGTCTTTCCAATGGAAGAGAGGAATAATACTTCAGGATGATGATTTTTTTTTTTTGTTGAGATGACCATTAAAATGTACTTCCATTACAATTTTTCTTCTCACTGCATGGAGAATGAGAACATCATTGATTTGGTGATTTCTGTCTTCAAAGGAAAGATAGCAGTGTTGATGAAGAGATATAAATGACAAGGATAAACCAGACATGGTTATAATCTCCAGCATGTCCATTCTAATTTCTTTCTGATCAGTAGTACAGCTTTGAGTATTAGCAGAACTCAGCCTCAAATTTACAGCTTCAAGGCTCAAATAGACACAGCTTCTCCTAAATTGTGTTAGAGCTTAAAAAACAATTATAAATCATGTATTTAATTACACTGCAATCTCTTTGCATACACAGAATATTCCAGTTTCCATAATCAATAGGAAAGATAGAGAAAGCATCAGTGTGAACTTTGAAATCTCAAATATAACAGTTAATTTGCCCAACACAAGCAGGAAAGCCAAAACAGTGCTCCTCAAATATCAACTACAGCAATGAATGCCTCAAGAACCATTTTACCCTCAGAACAGACTTCGCTCAAATTTGACAAGTTTTAGTTAAGAGGGAAATGAGAGAAAATGCTCTGTTTGCAGGATTTATAAAGAAAATCAGGATGGAACCATATCCTCTAAATGCAGATTGAGATCCTGTTGTTTGCTGCACCCTGCAAGCACAGGACACAAAGATGATCTTTGCCCTGGTGATCGTACAGGTTTTCCCAAGAGGTTATGGAGTCTCCATCCATGGAGATGTTTGAGACCCAACTGGACAGAGTCTTGTGCAATCTGCTGTAGCTGCCCTTGCTTGAGCTGGACGTTGAACTGGAAGATCTCCAGAGGTCCATTCCTTTTTCACCCATTCTGTGACTTTATGAATAGTTACCCCACTACAACACAGAAAACAACTGTTCAAAAGAATGATGATGTATTTGTATCACCAAGTTGCTGCTTATTTCACCACAGCAGATCTGATTGGCACACCTCACCCACTTTGTTGAAGGACCAAACCTGTTCTGTTAAACCACACTCTTGGAGTCAATGTGTCCATGCCTAAGTGTATAGTTCTCCTACAATGAAAGCATACGCATGCCTGGCACTTAGTTTAGTTGACAAACAGCAACTGATTAAAATGAACCCAATCAGGATATCTTCTGTGCCTACATCAGAGAAGAGCATACACAAGAGAGCAAGGAGCATGCGTCTGATCTTCTAAAAGCACCCATCTTGCACGGACATATAAGGGAAAACCAGGAATCCAATCTAAGAGAATAAAATCAAGACAGCAATCTTAAATACCCTTAAGAAGATTCTTAGGAAAGATTAAAAATATGCATGGGGGTAATTCTAGAGATTTCACAGAACTGGAAGGAGATTTGCAGAATATTTTTTTACCAGGACAAGCAGTTATTTTAGCACAAACAGGTAGGATGAAGCAAGACAAAGAAATAAAAGTTAAATAACAAAATAATTAACCTTAATTTACCCTAATTAACCTAGAGATAAATTGGTCTCTGCGACTATATTCTGCCATCACATTATGGTTTTTATAAGTTATTTTTATTGGCCAATCCATCTTCCCTTCGACTTTCTTTCTTAAGTCCTCATTACTATTCCACAGCTCAATAGCTTTTTTTTCACTGGACATGTTAAATGGTGGAAAAATAAAATGGATCAATACAGTGACTCAATTAATTCCTCATTTTAAATTCTAATAAAATCAATTTGGAGAAGTGGCGTATCATTAAGCTTACATCATAATGTAGTAATTAGAAACAACTTTCATCTTGCCAATTCCTTTGAAGGTTTTAATGGCAATCAATTAAACATGCCTTGCTTCTCCATTAAAGACTTTCAAAATGGAAATTGGATGAGAAGTTATAGATAAGCTGGTTGATTACACAATCTTAACACCCACCCCCATTTCAAATATTGCCCCCAAAATGTGCAAACTCACCATTAAAAAGTTAGCATAAGCTAAGTCCCCTTCTCATAGTAACCAACAGTAAGTTTTCAGTTAGTATATCATGTTTTAATAGATGGAGTGGTGCAGAGTTTTGTGATTTGCATATTTACCGAGCAGAAATTATGGTGTGGTTCACTGTGATGAAATCTTTTTTTAGATTTAGACCTCACTTTTAGGAGTTTAGCTACATTTCTATTAAAAGGACACAATTTAAGATTCACTGTCTACTATTTAAATTAAAAAGTCTCTGCAGATCTTAGAGAGAAGCGGATATCTTTTATATGCTCTTTCATTAATAGTAATAATCACAGCTTAGTGATGATCCCCCTATACTATGTGCTGCAGAAGAAAAAATGGAAAAAGACGGCACCAGGTTCAAATCATGTACAGCCTAGGCAGAAACCACCAGGTACCTCCATTAATTCTTCTCCTGCTAGGGGATTATGCCCAGAAGGAATTTGCATTCATAAAGAAAACAGGCACACCTAGTCATTGGCTGAACATCCAATTAGCTACACTAGCTCTCCTCTGCCTCTCTGAAATCACAGAAATCCAACTTTCTTGATGGTTTGTGTTTCACCTTATTAAATTGTTGCCACATCTTTCTGACACTGGGATGTCAGCACTGCACACGCTGTTCCTCGGGATGTCCCCACAGGGCTGCATGGACCATGCATCTACCCACCACCCTCACTGTGCTATCACCCCATGCTGCCTGAACCAGCACTTGGGGGTTTTTGTCAGGTTTGCTAAGTTGCTTCCATCTTGTATATTAACACTTGCGCGAGAAATCATCATAAGCAGACCAGAGATGTTGCCATAATCATGGGATAATATATCTTTTGGATTAATTCCACAAACTGAATACCATTTATTCTCCAGGTCTCTACACTGTCTCTTCTTGTTATTTTTATTCATTTGTTTAACTCTATGTACTTTCTACAGTCAAAGAAAGGAAAGGAGTAAGTAAAAAACTCTTCCAAGAGTTGAACAACTTGTTCTTTAGCCCATGTCATCGAAATTTTATAGATAAAACTATTTCTGGATGTGTCAGTAAAAGAGACTTCAATGTGCCTACATTTGCAGTCAGTCTGACTATCGATGAAAATATGAAATGTTATAATTAGAGTTCATAGTTATAATTAGAGTTCATAACTTTTTATTTCATTAAAAGTTAGCCTTTTGTTGAAAATGTAAAATCAACTTTTGCCTAACAGTTTTTAAAAATGTTTCATTAACATCTTATGAAATATTAGTATGTGAAAACAATTCTATTTTTAAGTTTTCCTGAACTTTCTTACATTTGGAACAGACAGTGAAGAAAAAGTTAGAAAACTGTTTTAAGAAAGAGGGATATAATGCAGTGAAAGCAGAAAAAAAAGAGAGGAACAAGGCCCAAAGAAAAAGAGCAAAACCAAAAATGGAAAACAGGAAAAAATTATTTTTGAAGAAATAACATCTTCAGAGAAAGCAAAATTGAAAAATGCACATTAAAAGCAGAAAAAAGAGGAAGCAGATTAAAAATGCAACATTTCCAAATAAAATTACATTCTTCAGTCAAAAGCTTGTGTCATTTGGATTCTTCTCATCAAAAGGTCTAAAATGCTTATGTCTACATCTGAACTAGCTCTGAAGGTGCTTTCAAAGCCAATGGAAAAGAATAGTTCACCATGGAGTATAATTCCAATGTTAAAAATCAGTCAGATGGATAATGCCTGTTCCTCTGCAGTGCCTGTAAGGTGAGCTTGGTGTTTCTGACACCGATAGAAATGCAGGCAACATCAAAGGCAGGTGAAGTTAATCCCACTTCTGAGTCCTCAGTCCTAGCAATGTCACAAGAAAACTTGCTCAAAGTCAAAAGAAGTTCAGAGTCAAACATCCAAGAGCCCAGAGAGCCCAACAGAGTTGAGGCAAGACACTCACAATAGGAGCAGGTGGAAGCTGTGACTGAGGATGAGCCAGTGGATGTGTGGGTTAGAGTTGCGTTTGTGAAAATCAGTGCAGAGGTTTTCCTGGCTGTGCTACATTATGACTGGAACTATCCTCAGTTGATTGTTCAAAAACTCATATTGTCATCAATTCAGCCTGAGCTTCATTTGAATTGTATCAGTACTCCTAGTTTTCTCACTGAAAGAGCAAATAGTGGAAAAATCACCTTTTATATTGCTTGGCAGTGGTCTTTGCTCTCGAGAGAATATTGTATTTTTAATACAGAGTATTGTTTCAGACATCTGCAGATTTAAAGAAGGGCAAGTTGCACAAGCGTGACAGAGCTATCTGAAATCTAATTCCACATAAGTGCTAATGCCTGGACTTCTCTTGACTTTGAACAAGCTTTCTTGTGGCACCAATAGGAAGGGGCATTGCACCCACCAGGAAGGCAATGAAATGTAAATAAGAGGCGACTCTTCTGGAAACCAGCTGCTAGCTAGAAGATGAAGCCCAAGTACCCACCAATGGAAGAGACTGGATTGTCTACCTATGGAAGGGTTCAGCCTTATGGAATTGAGCCATTTTCAACATAGAAATGTGAGACATACTATAGGACTCACAGACATTTCCCAGAAAACCTCAGCAACTGCATCCACTGAACCACTGTTTATGCTACAGCTGTGTTAAAAAAAGATGCAGCAGCACTGGTAATTATAGTCTATTATAACAGAGGTCTAAGAGAACTCCTATATATCTCTGGAAAGAAAAAGTACTGCTTTAAATATGACCAATCCCATGGCAGGTCCATCGCTGAGTTAGTATTTTCTCAAGACAGAGGCTAGATAGCTATTTGCTCAGAAACTTCTGGAAAAATCAATTAGACTGGGTTAGCAACTGAAATTGGTTCAATTAACCCTGGTACACGACCTGCATGCAGAAGGTCAGCAATTGCAGGCTGTATTCATCAGCCATGAATGCGTGGAGAAACTATTTGCAGAATTTGGAGCACAAATCAGGTGTCGTATGTACAGCCCGCAGCCTTCACAAACAGCTGTCTAGTTGAGCACTAAATCCTATTTAAACTTGTCCAGAGCACTTAGCTGTGTGTGAATTCCCTCTTGAAACAACTTTGTATGTCCTTTCATAAAATTCCTTTTCCACAGCTCTGCCCAGCTAATGCTTTTTCAGCACAGCACAATGTCTCAGCCATGTGAAAAGAGTTGAGATAGCTCCGTTTTGTCCCATCCTCCAGCATGATGAAGCTGTTTAAGAAGTGACACCAATTGACTGCTTGGGCATTCCCACATGCAGTGACTTCTCCTCCCTGTTCAGCAGCAATATATCCCTCTGAGATTCTGGGGGTCAACACACATCAAATTTGTGGTTGCTCTTGAGCACTGACATCAAGGCTTGGCATCAAGTGCAAAGCATATTAACATGTTAATGGGTGATGTCTGTCACCCCTGCTACATTTACAGCAGTTTCTAAGAGGCTTGAGGAGACCAAAAGGCATAGCAGAGAGGCAGTTTTTTCTCGTGCCAGCCATTTGATATACGAGGTCCATTGCATTTTGTTGACTACTGCGACCACCCACATCCCTTTCAGAAGCAGCTAGTGAACAGATTCACCAGATATACCTTCCAGTCAGGAGCAGGGTGGGAGAGATGGAAAATCCCATGGCAGGGATGGAAACAAGAGTAATATGGCACTTCCAACAACAAAAAACAGCATTGCGTTGGCAGTTTCGCTAGACAGGATGTAATACTGATGGGAAGGAAGGTCCAGGTTAAAAATACTGTTAATTTGCAAAGAAAAGAATTGGAAACATGACATACAGTGTTTCATGTACCTACTCAAGAAGCATGATCTAAGTGACCTTAATGGTACCATGAGTCATTACAGACAGTAGGAGAGAACGAAAAATAAGGCTGACTCAAAACATTAAGCCATAAACATCTGAGCAATGCTTCCCATTCAAATATCCACCATGATATTTACCAGAGTCAGAATTTCATGCCAACATCCCTTAAGAATTTTGTAACAGGGCTCCTGGGTTGTTGACTGTCCTTTTGTTATGCTCTGGAGATAAATAAGCATGAAGGAAAGATTATTCGAAACTAAAAAGAAATACCCGTATTTCTTGCTGTTTGCTTTGAATTCCCACTGAGTATGAAAGGACAATGCACGTACTCTGCAAGTCTGTAGCATTCCCAAACAGGTATCTGAAATCTCTCCAGTAAAGAACTGCAACATGTCTTCTACTGTTCATTAGCAGCACAAGGCACCTCAAATTTTGAAACAGAAGTTTTACAGGCAATTAATTGTCTAATGTTTAAAAGTCCCGCAGGTGTTGTTTTACACCATTGACCTAAAGGCATATGACAGTCCCTAGAAGATGAATTTTCATCTATGTAATGACTTGGCAGAGGTCTTTATTGAAACAAAAAGAAAAAATAGGTCTTTTTGTCTGATTCTATCTTTAGATAAATATGCGATGGTCTTAAAAAAGACCACATCACGTAAACATATTGTCCACTTGTAGCCACAGCTAGAACTTCACTTTTTGAAGAAGCAACAAGAGATGCAGAACACAGAATGGGAAACATCTCAAGGAGAAAAAAAAAAAGGGAATGGATTGCTTGAGAGAGAAATGCAGAATTTGTAAAGCATTTAACTTTACAAAGCAGTTCTGAAGAGAAAGCAAAAGCCTACAGAAATTATTAAAACATTAACAGAGCAGCTGCGAAATTTCCATCAGCAGAGATTAGACTGGCGTGGTTTCAATCCAAGTCAGTACCCTCTTGAGGAGATGGCTTGACCAGAAATCTTTTCCAGCCCAGCATTTCTACAGCATTCTCAGCTCCTCTACATCAATTAAAAAAAGCTGAAGGCACACAATGAGAATTTTGCATGCCTGGTTTCCAGCAGAGCAAGAAGTTTCTCCACGTCAGAACTGCAGGAGATAGCAAAGGATGTTTTCCGTGGCTCTGTTTGCTGTAGAGAACATTGTCCAGATCCAACAATCCATTCTGAGCAGAGCGACAGACAGCTCCACAGCCTGAACACGGCACTGTAACTTAACCCTCCAGTCATCCAAGCTTTATCTTCCATAACCATGAACTTGTGGGCAAGATGCCACAGAGTCACATTTATGTAGGGAAAGGTGTTGCGTGCAGGTAGTAAAATGAGATTTTTGCTCTGCTGCATGTGTAAGAGTCAAGGTATAAAGATCAAATTTTTTTTGATTGTTTTTTTAAACAGAACAAATAATGACCCTCATGTTATCTTCTGCATATGGAGGAATTCTTGTGTCAGGGAATGACTAAGATAACTGTCAGCCAGAAAGTAACAAACTTTAAAAATGTTAAATATTATAAATTGCTTTAATTTATGCCTCTCATACTGATATTCTTCAAGCAGCATCCTTTCTACTGCCTCTTCCTTGCCCCAGAAGCTATACTGTAATTAAGGGGCTTTACAGGTGACTTGGTTGTCCCTTTGGCCAGGTTTACTGTGTTAAATCTTGATCTGAGAGACTTACACTCAAAACCAGGACTGCAATGAATTTCAGGTGGTTAATCAGGTCCTGGAATTAAAAGCCAATACTGTGTTCAGTCTCCTCTTTCTCATCAGTGGTGGCCTGTATGTGTCCCAACTCACCTTTAACAGTTTATTTAGAAAATAATCAATCTTCAACAAGAGTTCATTAATCTTGTTGAATTCTCTTCATTTTTTGAAGGCATGTTTGTGTATGATTTACATGTTTATGAAGCCTTGGTAGACTTGCACAAGGATTTGGCTGCAGCTAAGCAGAACAAATGGCTTTATTTGTCACTGGTAGGCAGTTTTCCTCCTCTACTCTCTTACTGGTTTTAGATGCTGTTGCACATTCTTTATCCCCAAGGCTCTGCTATTATTATCCCCAAGGCTCTGCTATTATTTATTCATCCAGGTCCCCACCAAACGGAGCCCTGATCCCTTCATGAGAATCCCTGATGCTGCACCAATGCAAATTCATCATTCAGGGCCCAGGAACTCAACTCTTGATGGGCAGCTTTGCTGTTGGCCACTGGCTGTAATTTCCAGGAGCAATTTACTACAGCAGTAAGAGCTTGGCAATGAGAAGAAGGCACAGAAAATGCTCTGATGTGTGGAGGGGCCACTCCTGGCACAACAGTGTTTGCACCGAGGGTCTCAACTGGGAGCTCTGCTCACTTGTCATCAAACCCCAGGGTAGCCTTCAGAACCTGGTCTCCTAGGAACCTGTGGTGGGCTGAGGACTGGCCCAACCTCTCTGGCAGTCACCACTTTCCTCATAGAAAAAGAAACACAACTGTGAAAGTCCCAAGAGTGGGAAGTGGTCCACTTCCATCGCAAAGCAAACATCTGCAAAGTTTCTGCCCATGGGGCTGTAACGTGCCTTTGGCCCTGGTGGCAATCAGGACTCCAGGACAATATCCATAGTTCTCCCAACATTTCAAGGCCTAAAGGAGAGTAGGAATAGAGTATGAAGTATTAAGGAATAGAGTTCCTGCCTTGTTCTTCCTGCTGTCATTTGTGCTCTCCGGTGGCTAGAACACAGAGTTTGGAGACTAAGATGAGAACCTGCTATTGACTTCTTTCATAGTTATTTATATACCACACAAAGCATACAGATTAGCAAAAATATAGATTTTTGTCAGCGCCTACTTCAAAAAGCAAAACAGACACAGGAACTTCACTGTTTCCCAAGATGACAGAGACATCTCATTGTGCGTGCTGAGTCTGTGCTTTTCAATTACTCTTACCATCGAAAACATCACATCCTTACTACAGAATCAACATCTCCCCTTGCCTGACCCCAAATTTCCCTCCCCTTTCCTTAATCAGTACAGTTGGCAGAAATATTCTTGATTTTCTCTTCGAGTCCTGATATTGATTTGAATCAAGTGCCTGTATCTGAGGACCTGAATTCAAAGAATGAAAATCAGTACCAGATAGGAACTACGTCCCTTTTCTACCCCACATGGAAATAAAAGAGATTGAATCAGTGAAGAAATTGGGGAATGAAGTTTGTATTTTTGTACAGTGCAAAGATTAAAACCCCATGCAGTTTCCAGAAGGCATTCGGTCTCATCTTTCTAACCATCTTCGCCAGAAAAAAAGTTCTAGTTAAATTAGAGCGATGCAATTATGCTAAATTGTGCAGAGGTAAATGAGACTCATTCATGCATGAGGGCCTTAGAAGAAGAAAATGGGGCAGATTTTGTGGTTTCCATGGAATTAGTCTTCCTGTCAATCAATGTGATCTGAAAAACTGGGCTGAGCAGTCTTTCTGGATTTTATTATTCTATCATCAGGAAATTGCAGTGACTTGAGAGGCTATCCACAAGCCAAAACCACTTTTACAATTCTGAGGCATTTTTGCAGCCTTTCAACAAAATTTAGAGATTAAAAGTGCTTGCCTTTTGGTGTGCTACACATTTTCTGAGTTTTGTTGTAAATGCCGTCAGTTGATTAACTGAGTTGCTTTTATTTATTTTTGTCTTCAAGAGCTGTCAGAAGTCCTAGCTTTTTACCACCATCACTACCTACAGTTTCTTTGAGAGTTAATAGGTAGAAAAGTGAAGACATCTTATATTCGACTAGCAGCTAGCAGGCCCAGAGGAGGGATAAAACACTAATGTATCCCTTGAGAAGCATAGTATGAGGAATAGTGCTGTACCACAGCAAGCAGAAGAAAACCCCATAAAGGGAAGAAAAGCTGTAAAATGACCATGTACAGCAGTAAAGAACTGTTGAAGGTAATGCTGGTAGGACACTGGAGATTGGGACTAGACGAGGAGGCAAAGAAGGATAAAGGAGTGGAAAGGTGATTTTTCTGAGTGCTCACCTCTCTTGTCTATGTTGTTATTTTCTTTAAATGAATCTCTCTGCAAACAAAAACATTCCTGACTTATTTATTTGGGGGAGGAGGGGGGTTCTATCTCTGTGCATGCACAAACACATATATTCAAGCACAAGTGCATGGATAAAGCCTTTTATTCCAGGCTGTGTTGGGGCGTCGGAAGGAGGTAACCAAGTGGGGAAACAGCTTGAGGAGGTCCTGACAGCAGAAAGTCCTATAACCTTTCTCTGTCAGTCTGTTTGTGAGAAGTGTCTAGGAAAGCCAAGGGCAAGGCTGAGCAAAATCTCTGTCTCTCAGCTTTCCAAGGATCTGTAAGTCAGTTGAAATCACCTGTCAGTGTTAGTTTATATGCTCCCAGGAATGCAAAAATTGCTGAATTTGTGACTACTGGAGCACCTAGTGGAGCCGTGAAAGATCTGAAGTCTCAGCAAACACAAGCACAGGTCTACGCCCTGAACTTGGGTCTGGGACTCACTTCTGGAGAACAGCCTGGGAGAGGTGGCAGGTTGCTTACACTCTGTGATTTCCTCTGCCAGCCGGTACTTCATAGCCCAGGAAGGACTGCTGTTTTAGTCAGGAAAGCACAACACAGGTATCAGCACAAGGTTGGGCCTCACAAAGAAATTAGCTGGTGGCCTAGAGATACGCCAGACATCTTGCCATCCAATCCTCATCGAATCTCAAATGGAAGTCAGGACAGATTTTCTTGTCTGCTTGTCTGTATGTGGCTAGGCTCAGACTGATAATGTGGGCTCTCCCCTCTCTATCCTCCACACTTTGTGTATCATAGGCTTTGCCTGGTCTTTGAAGCTGCTAAATCTAAGCAGGAACTGTTGTTTTGCAAGCTCTGTCTATTAGCTCTCTGTAGGCTTCCAGGCTCCCCCGAGCTTTTGTCACAGAAACAAATAACACTCCCTGTGACTTTCATCCATGGCATTCTGCAAAGAAAAGCAAATGTTTTGCATAAAACCAGACTTTTTGTACCCGGAAACCTGAAAAGGGGAAAAATTGTCTAATTAAGAGTGAGGTGAAGCTATGTTCATTCATTTTTTAAGATTAAATAGCTTTCCAGGAGAAAGAAGAACTACAGAAACGCAAAGTGTTGTCATAACTGAATGTAACCAGGAAAACAAGAAGATGAAACACAAGTTCAAGTTACTGCAGCTCCACAAGCTGTGGGTCACTCACTGACGAAAAATGAAGGAAGTTCAAGTTGACACAATTTACCCCTCACTTGCAATAAGCCAAAAGTAAGTGCTGTGAGTGATAATTGCAGGGTGACCTCACTTTGCCATGGTAACTCTACTTTCTGATGGAGCCTCCAAGATGAACATTTTAGAAAATTATTTAAAATACCAGAACAATGAAAATTGTGACTTTCTTAAAGTCATAGAAGAAAAGGTAACATCAGGCAGATAACGCAAGCCCACTGCCTTAAGTTTTTGCTTCTCTTAAGGACCAAGCTGGTACCCAACAGAAAAATTTGATGCAAAAAAGACCTGCCTAATAGCTGCTGGTACTTCAGATCCTGTTCACCTAAGCAGTTTTATTTTCCTGACAAACTGCAAATGCTTTCTGCCTCCCTCAGTGTCTTAATGCATCGCATATTTGTAGCAACAGAGTGTCTGTGGGATAGGTCCATTTGGTTGGTTGTACAGCTCAGATCGGAGATTGTTTTAGATGAATAGAGCTTGTCACTTTTAAAGTAACAGCTGTTACTCACAAAATTGGATGTTTTCCAGTTAACCACTGTAATGAACGGAAGAGTAAATAGAGTCCATTTAGCAGAGGCAAGAAACTCAGCACCGCTAGAGAGCCACGACTGTCACAGGTGACAGCTGTCCTCTGAGCGAGAAGTAAGGTCACGTAGCAGAAGTGTCCTCCCATCTGCTGCTTCTTCAACAGCAATTGTCAGCCTTATGCTTTACATTGGTGATTGCTTCAGGTAAATCAAGCCTCGGTGTTTCTTGTCTGAAGTAAGCTCACGGAAATAAGAGCATAGATTTTTGCAAGCTGTTTATGCAAGCAGCCAGGAACTGGAGAAGCTCACCCAAGGGAAGGTGTAAACCCTCACTAGAAGAGCTTTCAAAAATAGATTAAATGAACTCCTATAAGGTGACAGCTCTGTTTGTTAACCTTTCCATGGGACAAGGAGGCAGCTTCGACACCCCCTCTATCCTGTGATATCAACAGACCTGGTAAAAGATGAAGATATATTGAAATTGTTAATAAATCAATGGGCCAGTCTTATGCTTCTCTGAGGACCTTATGTTCAAAGGTCGCTTGTTAACTGAGACACAGGGATTTGGTGTCGATTAACGGTTGTAAATATAACAGTGACAAAGGTAACAATCTACAGTGTGGATATCCGCACCTACGGTGGTGTTGCTGGGAAAGATTCATTTACCTACACGTATGTATCTTGTGCCACAAGACACTTGAGCCTTATGGGGTTGGCAGATAGGATCAAGGACTTCTTGGATCATAGAATCATAGAATCATAGAATGGTTAGAGTTGGAAGGGACCTTAAAGATCATCAAGTTCCAACCCCCCTGCCATGGGCAGGGACACCTCTCACTAGAGCAGGTTGCTCAAAGCCCCAGCCAGCCTGGCCTGAAACACTTCCAGGGATGGGGCATCCACAACTTCTCTGGGCAACCTGTTCCAGTGCCTCACCACCCTCACAGTAAAGAACTTCTTCCTAATATCTAATCTAAATCTCCCCTCTTCCAATTTAAAACCATTTCCCCTTGTCCTATCACTACTTTCTTTTGATGCAACCCAGGATACGGTTGGCTTTCTGGGCTGCCAGCGCGCACTGCCGGCTCATGTTGAGCTTCTCATCCATGAGCACTCCCAAGTCCTTCTCCTCAGGGCTGCTCTCCAGCCATTCTCTGCTCAGCCTCTATTTATGCCTAGGATTGCCACATCCCAGGTGTAGGTCTCTGCACTTGGCTTGGTTGAACTTCATGCCATTTGCATTAGCCCACCTCTCAAGCCTGTCCAGGTCCCTCTGGATGGC
>VZSF01011121.1:3919-81310 GCA_013398295.1 Chionis minor | reverse complement strand
CCGCCAGCTCCTTCAGGACCCGTGGATGAATTTCATCAGGTCCCATGGACTTGTGCACTTTCAGGTTGTTCAGGTGGTCTCGAACCTAATCTTCTCCTACTGTGGAGGAGTAAGCAACCTTCCAGCAGGATGCCAGCAACCTTCCAACAGGGTGCATGTGGTTTGAGGCTGGCCAAAATATCCTGGAGCATTTATAATCACAGGATGTATTTGTTACTCAGCCACTGAGGATTAGCCTCGAGGCAGCCCAAGTGGCAAGCTAAGCAATGGCAACAGACATTGAAGTGACAAGCATGGACAACTCCTTTAGGTTGGCACAATCATGTTCCTACTTTATCTACTAGCTAGCTCCCACGGAGGAGAGAGGAGAGGAGAGGAGAGGAGAGGAGAGGAGAGGAGAGGAGAATATTTCAGTTGGAAGGAACCTACAGCGATCATCTAGTCCAAGCTGATTAATAAAACTGGCTAACCCAAACTGTTGCATTTGTTTTAATCCAACAGCCCCATATCGTGGATGAGGAAGTGAGAGTCGATAGCATGTCCAAAAATGACATGATCAAACAACTGAGGGAGTCTCTAAGCCCTCAGTCAATGTTTCAACTACAGAGCCATCGCTAAAACAAGTCTAAAAAAACCTTCCCACAACTGTATCTTTTTTATTCTACATGAAGATACTCCTATATCCCAGAATAGCAGAGCCTACTACAGAGCCCATTCTTGGGCAGAAACTTATCCCATACTGGATTTCCAAAACTTCAAGTACCAGTATGTCCTGTTAAGGATTGTACATGACAAGAATTATTCCTGAGCTCCATTTTAAAAAGACACATGAGCCTTAAGCAATGTTCAGGTCTGGCTTTTGTTTTTAAAAGAATTGAATGAAAGGCAGTGTCAGTGAGGAGAGGAGCGCTCAGGCTTTTCTTTGGATTTTATTTCCCAGTCAATGCAGAGTGAAAAAAGCTTAGTTATTCTCATACCTGCCATATATACTAATCCAAGTGAATCAGGTCCAGGAAATGGGTAGCATTTCACCATCTAATAGTTGGTGTCTCTTCTACTGAATAATAAGGCTTTACCAAAAGGTCCGTAAGATCAGATATTAACTTCAAAAAGGTTGACGGTGACAGAATTTCCTCACAGGCATGCACTGAGGTAGGCAGCACAGAAGGCTGCTTGCATCTGATCTTAAACGCACTCTCTGGCAAACAAAACCCTTTCTCTCATTGCGTGGGGGTTGGTTTGACTGCCTCCCAGAAGAGGTCAGAGCTGATGTGTGAAGGGTGCACCCACATAATACATCTAGACTGTGACATGCTTCTTCAGCTCGCTGCATGCAAGTGCCTGTGCATTCTTGCACTCACAGAGCAGATTCCCTTCTGCCACGCATGAAAGCATTGTTAGCCGAAACTCAGCCCTGTGTGAAACACAATGAAATGGATTCCCAGGTCTCTCTTTAATTTCTCCTTTCTCAGAGACTGAACTATTATGCCAGCTAATTTAGAGGGAAAACACACTGCAAACAAAGGGAGCAAAATAAATGATTTTCCTTTCACTACAGATCACTTCCAATTTCTCAATTTAAACTGCATCCAGGATGCGACACAAGTTGCAGCTCTCTTTCAGCCACAGCTGATGGGGAAGGCTGCGAAAACCCTCACCAACACTCTTGCTCTGTCACCACCACCTCTGCAGCATGGGACCAGCTTGTCATTTGCTGAGAATGTGTTGGGTTTAAGTCTTTTCTTTCCCAGTGACCTACCACACTCTTTGGAGGTCTTCATATCAAGCTATGGCCAGTGTCCTATCAGGTAAATGTATGGCTGGCTGTAAGAGCTCCAGAGCCATGAGGAATGCACCACAACAGATACTACAGGTGGAAATTCCTGTTATACTGCACATGCATAAACATAAAGGGTTATCTCTGATGCACCACCACAGAGCTACCAGTTTCCCAAGTCAACACACCTTGGCCACTGCTTCTGCTGCCAGGTAAAGGAAAATGAGGCAACATCACTTTGGTAATGGGAGCGTGGTAGCTCTGCTACACAGCAAAGAGAGACAGCAAGGATAAATCTGCCTTTCTTGTGCCATTGTCCTGCTGGTTGCTCTGTTGTAATGGTGAGCAACAACTCCACACTAGTGTCCACATAGTCACTCCTGTTTCACTGTGTGATGATTATCAGCTCTGTGGAAGAGTAAGGAAGGGGAGTAGCACGGGCAGGAAATGAGGGAGGAGGATTTATAGAGAGGAAGAATGCTAATGTGCAGCTGGAGAGGGATGCAGTTGGAATAAAACAATGACAGGAGGAAAAAACAAAGGGCAGAAAAAAACCAAAAGGCATATGCTTTCATTACTTAACTGAAGAATCCTGAGGATATTGATAGTAGCGTTGGTTGGTCCTCGTCAGGTAAGTGTCCAGCAGGAACTGGACCCCTTCATAAAGACCATCATCAGTGTTGTCATCTGCCCTGTTTCCATTGAATTTGAATATGTCATGGGAAATTTAAACTGTTTTAAAACAGTAGCTCCTGGAGGGAGCTGTTATCTGTAGGCCTCATTGATGTCTTGAGCACACAGGTGGGAGCTGTGGGGACAGGGTGGACACTGGGCGTGCTCCTTTCATCCATACCTCCATGCCTTCATCTTTCTGTTTTCCTATTCCTTCATCCCTCTATCCCTCTACCCCTTCATCCCTCCTGGCTATTCCAAGTTTTCTAGAGAAGAAAGCAATAGTGACAGGTCTTGGCTGGGCATGCCCTTCTATTGTGACTTGGTGGAGGAACACTTCATTAGTCCCGTTAGATACTTCTCCCTCTGTTGAACTTTATTCTCCAGTGGAGATGGTAAGGCAGAGAAAGAAGTAAGAGTGGGACATAGGCTTCAAATCAATCGATGGAGCAAGTTCAAAACAAACACAGGGAGATTCATTGTGAAGCTGGGGAGGTCTTCGCCACAGGATGTTGTGGGTGCTGAAAAGTGGTGACTACTCATGGTCATGTTCATGCCAAGAGAGCCACTGATTTTACAAAATACATAGGTCAGGAAATCTCTGAACACCAAGTTGTTGGATGCCAAAAGAGTAATTTAGTGAAATATACACTTACCTCGTTCTTATACCTGGTATCATCCTGGACAACTGTCAGAAACAGGACACTAGGCTACACAACCAATACAGCTTTTCTTACGTCATAGAATCATAGAATGGTTAGACTTGGAATGGACCTTATAGATCATCTAGTTCCAACTCCCCTGCCCTGGGCAGGGACACCTTCCACTAGACCAGGTTGTACAAATCCCCATCCAACCTAGCCTTGAACACTTCCTTCTGCTAGCCCAGGACCTGTTACCTCTTTCAAGTAAGCAATATCCCCCCTCCCTTCAGTGCACACACAAACACACAACCTTTCACTCCAACAGACAGCTTTTGGTCTTTCAGCATGTCCCTCCTCTTCCCACCAATATCATCCCAACCCCCTGCCTCTAATGTCAGTGTCATGTCAGTCCCTCAGACTCTTCTTTCCAGTATTGACCCAGTATTCAGCTTCCAGCATCCTTTCAATCCCTCAAAAGCTCTGGGGACTATGACACCAGACCCAAGCTAGTCCCAGTAATGCCTTTGTGCTTTTTGCTTCAGGCCCCCCATCAAGAACCTCAAATTCTCAAAGTCAGGTCTGGGAGATGGCAGGAAAGTGTGAAAGCAGAGAGACATGATTTAGGAAGTGAAAAATAAGCTAAAAAAATCTATAAAATCAACAAGATGTCTTATCTTCTGTGACTTCAAAGTCTGGGATTTTTTTCACCTAGCTTACACCTTTTTTCCTAGTCGCCAGTGCCAACATGTACTCTTAAGAAGATGCTTTTAAAGCTTTGTTTGCTTCATAAAATGCTATTTTTGTAGTGAGGTGTAATGAGTACCTAAGAAATCTCTTGTAGCCCTGTCAAAGACAGAAATTTATCTAAAGAAGATATCTTCTCTTAGGAAACAGCATGAGCTCAGTCCAAAACATGTCTATGATATAAAATTACTCCCAACAACTTGGACTATCTTTGTCTCAGAAGCTGTTGGCCTATGGCATCTTGTCTAACAGGGAACAAGTGCAGCATTACAGGCTGGCTTAGTCGTTTAACGGTTTACAAACTATTCGGGCTTTACTTGCCCACAGGCCTTCCCCCTACTTCTTCCTAAGACAACCAAGTCTTCAGACAATATACGTGCTAGTATTGACCAAATGCCGTTGATGCATTTCTTGTGCCAGAAGGGAGGTGAAATACGCACCCATTCGACCATGGTAATTCAATCATTACCATCCTGGCACTGCAGCATGTTCCTGCAGGTTGTAAGAAATTGTTCACTCTGATGGCAAACATTACCACAGCAGCAAATACTCCCTTTCATGCAGCATTGCTGGGCATGGCTCTATTTTTTTTCCCAAAAATGGCTCTTTAATAGGTCCCTGAGCTCCTGAAACTGAGTCAGGGATGTGTGTGTTGGGAGGGGGTGGGGGGCAAGCAGCCACTCTGATTAGTAGGACATTGATGAATTGCGTGCATGACCCAAGCCATTATTTATGCCTTTTCCAGATCAAATCCGAGATCTGCCTCAGCAGAGCAGCCATCCAGGCAGGGCACTGGCAAGTCACAAGGCTCTGAAAGATGCACTTTTATGTACAGAAACAACGGTTATTTTTAACCTGCCTCACATTTCAGGGCTCTGTGCTGCTTTCCCTGCAGCAGGGAGAGGGAGGTGAGACCCTGCCGGGTATCTGCTGGCTGCGGTAAGATCACACACGCAAGTCCACGCGCAGAATATTAATTAGAGAGGACAAGCGTGAAGAGGGACAGTACATGACACGCAGATCAAATATCAGCCACAGAGGTCACAAAGGTTGTCACAAGCTCGACAACATGTTCAAAAGCTTCCTGGCAAGCTCTGACTACAGATTCTTCCTTGTTCTGCATCTAGCTCTTTGGCCATAGAGAATGATCTACACTGGAAAGGTAAAAAGGACACAGGCTTGGACACTGATTTGCTGATGGCTGGACAGTTTCCATCTTATCTTGAAGCGATTGTGTCCTCTTTCAAGTAGCTCTTTCCCAGACAATGTCTAAATATCTTTTGAGGAGTAGCACAGGACAAGGACAACTCCCAGAGGGCAGAAAGAATCACCTGTTTCAGGTAAAAATGTTTAATCACACACCAACTTGCTCTGTGTCCTCCAGACAAAAGAATGGACTTTGACCCTCATTTACCTGTAAAACTGTAGAAACTAGACTCTAGACCAAGCTGGATTTATGTTAGGATGACTATGAAAGCCCAGTGGTATTTCACAGAGAAAATTAAGACCAAAAAAACCCCAACCAACAGATCCTCTTCCTCCATAGACTTGGACTGCACCACTAAAGTCAAAGAGAAACCAGCAGGAATGACAGCCTGAAGCACTGCAGTTTTGGTTCCTCCAGTGACAACTACTGATGATACACCTGCAAACCCTGTCAGTTTACGTGGGTATTTCTATGGTTTCCCATCACCCAACCACTTGAGAAAGATTCTCGGACGTAACCACATATTGCAGGACTTCATTTCTGTGTGGCAATCTCACTATATACACAGTGATACTATGGCCACAGGATGTTTGTAACTAGGGCACGTATGTTATTCTCTGTGTACAGCACCCGGATTGAACTTCTCTGTCCCACCAGCTCACTATCTGCTCACTTTTCATCCTGGGACAGTTTTCTGTCTGCACCCTCCTCTGCTGCCTTCTGGAATTGGAGCCACCAAAGCAAAGTGCATAGACCTGTGCTACTGGCAATAGGAGACCAAGACAATGATTACTAAAAAAATCATAGGCGGCATAAAACTAAAACTCTGACCACCTTGGACCACAGTTATACTTTTAGCCCCTTTACCCTTTCCCTGTCTCGATTCAAGTATTGTTCTTGCATCCACCTCCTGCTCTTTCAACCTCGTTCCCTGTTGGACTACCACAGCTCTTTGGTGCCCCCAATTCTTCTTCTTCTGGACTGCTCAGCCACACTCCTAGCTCCTGCTCCCAGCACCTTCAACTCCTTTTCCTGACCCTCCATGGATCCTTGGGGCTGGCTCTTGCCTTGCCCTTTGGACTGCTGCGTCCCATCACTTTGCCATGTTCTCACCTTGGCTTCAGTACTCCAGCCTCGCTTCTGCTGTAGCTCCAGGTCCATGCCCTAATCAACAGCTCCTCCCACAGATAACCCGTGGTTGCTTTCCATGCACTTCATGTTGTATAAGCAAGCAGAGTAAAAACAATATAGGATAAGGGCTGTTTGCAAATTACAGGCTTTGGATTTGGCTAGTTGCTAAGGCAAGATATCACTGCTTTCCAGAGAGAAACAAAATCTGACTTTTTTGGCTTTCTGCATATATTTTCATTGAAATTTTAATTTTCCAAATGAACTCCAGCCAGGCTGAGCTCATGGCTTCTATAGGGCTTTGAGCCCAGGAGGGAACATAGATTTTAGTACTGCCTCTGCTGCACTGCAGTGGCTGGAATTAAATTATTGGCTGCTTCATGTGGAAGGCTCTGGGATTTGCAAAGTATAACTTCTTCATCAAGAACAGTTCCTTATAGGAACTAACTACTTTAGCACGTGGAATTCCAATATGCAAAGAGAAAAATGCTTCTTGGGAAAGGGTTAATGACGCTGACAAGGGCAGTCCTGGGCTTCAGCCTTTGCTGGAGAACTGCAGTGCCTGAGGCAGTACATGAAGAATACCAAGAGCACTGAAATAGCGATTTTGTTGACAAAAATCCTGACACTTGATTTCTTTATCAAGGCAGAGGTTTTCCTCTGGCCTGATCGATACTGTCCTGCTCTGGCCTTCTCTTATGTGTGAAGACAGGCTTGGCACTACTGCTGCTATTTTTATGAGAGAATTTCTCTCTCATAAAAGATAGAGAGAGAAGTTATCTCTCATAAAAGAGAAGTTACCATGAAGCCTGTTGAGTCAGGAAGGAGACCCCGATCCAGCCAAGTGATTTTCAAGATAGGGAGCAGGAGCAGTTTACAGTAAAACAAGTCCATTGACACTTTCTTCCCTAGCCAGCTCTGTGTTTTGTTGGCTTCTCTGCAGGCATTCAGACGTACGCATCTGCTGAACACTACACAGAGAGCAGTTGCACTAACTTCATTTCAGTGGGAGGACACACACAAGTTTCTGCAAGACTGGGACGTGCATTAGTAGGAATTTTAGGTTTTTAGATGGCTACGTTTATCTAATAAATTAGACACGGTATATACATTTCCGACTGGTGTTTAACTTTTGATCAAGTTTCCTAAAAAGAAGAAAAATGTAATAAAAGAGTCTGGAGCTCTACAGGACATAAAGGGAAGCTTCGAAGACATGAAATCAAGTCCACAAACATAATTTCAGAGAGAGAAGTAAATAATGAATACATTTTCCCTCCATGAGTAAGCAAACAGATGGGAAGTGATGCAGAAGCTTCAAAAGGGAAAATCATGAAGCTGTGTTCCGAAGAAAAAAGCTGCAAGATCCATTCAGATATCTCGCTGTCTCATCAAACAGAGGCAACCCAGCAAGCTTGGTAAAATCCTGCTGTGTTAGATGGAGCTTTGGTTTTTCTCCCTTGGTCTTTTATCCCCTGGTGTTTCTTGTTTTCTTGCAGGAGAAGGAGCCCAGGATGACCTCTCCCCAGCTCCTTTCCATATCCAAGCTGTAGAGTTGAATGTGCTCTAAAATGAACTGGGTTTGCCAGGCAGCATTCACCCCGATGCTCAGGACTCCTCTGAAGCTTGCCAGACATTGTGAGTGACCATTGCTCTTCATGCAACTGCCACAAAATATCTATGAGAGGAGCCTCCACCAGCAGAAATTGCTAGTTTGCAGGATCTGAGGACCTTTCTCTTCCTTGGGCCTTCACTGCTCTGTCACACTGCAAGGTGGCACTCTAGGCTGAGGGAACTGGGGTTGTTTAGCCTGGAGAAGAGGAGGCTGAAAGGAGACCTTATTGTTCTCTACAAATACCTAAAAGGAGGTTGTAATGAGGTGAGGTTGGTCTCTTCTCCCAAGTAACAAGCAATAGGACAAGAGGAAATGGACTCAAGTTGCATCAGGGGAGGTTTAGATTGGATCTTAGGAAAAACTTCTTCACTGAAAGGGTTATCAAGCATTGGAACAGGCTGCTCAGGGAAGTGGCGGAGTCGCCATCCCTGAAGGTATTTAAAAGATAGGTAGATGTGATGCTGAGGGACATAGCTTAGTGGCAACCTGGCAGTGCTAGGTTAACAGTTGGACTTGGTGATCTTAAAGGTCTCTTCCAATCAAAACAATTCTGTGATTCTATGACAGGTGGTGTTGTCCTGGGAGGTGTGAGCAGACGTCTTTGTAGTCTCCTGACTGGTTCAACCAGTCTCCTTCAGTTTCCTCTATCTAAAGTAGAAAGCAACACATGTTCACCCATTAAGCAAATACCATCAGTTGTGTCCTCTTCAACAAAGGAAACACAAACAAGAAAGCATATGCTGTATCAATGCTGTCTATGTCAACTGAACTTTTTTTGCTCTCATTTATTTTTTTTTAGCATGCATGTGCACGGAAACTCTTTCCCTCTGACCATAATTTAAAGGTGATCTTGCAGTCTTCAACAGGTCCATAGTTTGTAACGTGGACACTTCAGAGCAAAAACTTTTCCCAGTCATCTCAGATTTTCTCAACAACTAAGTAAAAGGAGGTTTTTCCAGAGCAAGCAGTGTTCCTGCCCAGGCATAGTAGTCTCAAATGCTGGTGAAACAGGAACATACAGCCTGCATCCTATGTGCTCAAGATCCTGCTCACACAACTCTAGTTTCCTTGTTGATCAGGCACTAAATCAACACAGCCTCATATTTTAGCCTTCTTTACTCTTTGTAGCTTGACTGCTCAGCACCTGTCTAGGGAACCATGAATTTAAGCTTCCAGGCACATTACCTGCATAGAAACTCCGTTTCAACCCCCAAACTAATTTTTTGAGACCATCCAGTAACAGCTAATTACAATTTTTGGTAGTTTTTGAAGCAATATTGTGTACACAGCGTTTACACATATGAAGGGTTGAACATTTATCTTTTCCTTGCCCATGGTGGGATTCCTTGTCATCTGTTCAAATTTCTAATTCCAAGACTGCCTTTCTATAAAGGGCACATCTGAAAGCAATTCTCAATAGAAAATATTTCTTTAGAAGGTGTACTCATTCCATATAATACCAGGAAGGAATAAGATTGTTTTACATCTAAGAATGTTTCCGATACATTTAAGGCAAAATAACTATTGATTCTCATGCACAAACTGAAGATTAAATATGACAGAGATGATTTCACTGCTTTGAAAATTCCAGGAAGTAAGAAAAATAAATAAATACAAACCACCCAGTGTGCCTCTTGTCAGATGAAATCAGTAAGGAATTATATTTTCTTTCTGAAAATATAAAAGCATATTAAATACAATGAAAAGGTTTGTTTGGGTTTTTTTAAAAAGAAAGAAAATGCACACTTCTGTCCACTGATATTCTCTGCTTTTTCCAGTTACAGACAGCAGACTGCAAAAAAAATGTATATATTAGGGGAAGTATAACAGGGGTTTTAAAAGAAAAAACCTGAGTTGCCTGAGAGAAGGAACATCAGCAATATTTATCTGAGTGGCAGAAAGTCACCAGAAGATCTGTAACACCAGGGAGACAGCCACACAAAGTGTAGCGTGTCAGCCATGTGCAATCCCTCTGCTTTTTTGCATTCCAGATTGTACTCATCTGGTTTAAAAAAAAACAACCACAAAACATTTAATAACCACAGAAGGCTAAAGAGGGCTGGGATTTGAATGACATAGATGGGATGCGAATGAGATCTCCATGCCAGACTATGGGAAATCTTCTTTGAGGTGAGTAACCTGGAGACGCTAAGTAAAGGAAAAATGCAAAAAGGGCAAGTCAGAAGAAAAGTCTTTGGATACCTTCAGCAAAGCACCACATAGCTCAGGAAAAAAGAAAAAAAAAAAAGAAAAAAAAAAGAAAAGAAAAGATGAGCTCTGACTCTCCATATTCGTTCACCAAATAGCTACCCTGCTTCATCTCACCTCCAGTGACAACTTTGACCCCACTGGTTGTGTCATCCAGGCACTGAACCCACAATCCAAGCCTTCAGTGCATCAGCACTTTTAACATCCATGCCAGAGACATTATAATGGGAATAACCATCGCAAAAGCCTCAGCAGTGGACTGCAAATCTTAGGAACCAACAGACTGGTTTCTCATTTGTGGAAAAGAAAAGCACAGAACAAAATGAAAACCCCCCTCAGTTACTCAGTTCTTTGTCCCATGACACCCAGGGCCACAAAGGTTTGCTGTGCCCCCATCACTGTGAGCGCTAATGTCTTTAGCTATTTTGAAATACAGCTTGTGCTTCCCTAAAGTTCAGAGGTCGCTCAAGCACACAGCAGTAAGTGCTAGCTGTAGACAACTTTCCATGTCATCGGGGACAAAATGATTTGGCAGACTGTTTTACAGAGGTCTAATTCTGTTCCAATAGGTAGTGAAGATCCATTGTGAAGGGATCCAGAGAAGTCAAAGCATGAGAGGAGATTAAGGAAGGCAAGGAGAAGCTGCTAAGCAGACACTAGCAGTGCAGGCAAACAAGTTGTTTGAGAAAGAAACAGTCCAGACACTTTCTTCCTTGAATTGTACCAGCGCAACACCCTTAATGGTACAATCATAGAACCATAGAACCATAGAATCATAGAATCGTTTGGGTTGGAAGAGACCTTTAAAGTTCATCTAGTCCAACCTCCCCTGAAATGAGCAGGGACATCTGCAACTAGATCAGGTTGCTCAGAGCCCCGTCCAACCTGACCTGGAATGTTTCCAGGGATGGGGCATCTACCACCTCTCCAGGAAACCTGTGCAGGTGTTCCACTACCCTCATTACAAAAACTTTCTTCCTTATATGTAGTCTAAATCTGTTGTCTTTTAGTTTAAAACCATTACCCCTTGTTCTGTTGCTACAAGCCCTGGTAAAAAGTCCCTCCCCAGCTTTCTCGTACGGCCCCTCTCTATATTGAAAAGCTGCTATAAGGGCTCCCTGGAACCTTCTCTTCTCCAGGCCGAACAACCCCAACTCTCTCAGCCTGTCCTCACAGCAGAGGTGCTCCAGCCCTCTGATGGTCCTCGTGGCCTCCTCTGGACCCGCTACAATGGGTCCACGTCTTTCCTGTGCTGAGAACTCCAGAGCTGGAGGCAGGACTCCAGGTGGGGTCTCACCACAGTGGAGCAAAGGCGCAGAAATCTCAAGAGGTACTATACCATGTTTCGGATTTGAGTGAAATCACAGAATCATAGAATGTTAGGGGTTGGAAGGAACCTCTGGAGATCAGCTAGGCCAACCCCCCTGACAGAGCAGGGTCACACACAGCAGGTTGCACAGGACGGCATCCAGGAGGGTTTGGAATGTCTCCAGAGTCAGAGACTCCACCACCTCTCTGGGCAGCCTCTTCCAGTGCTCTGCCACCCTCAAAGGAAAAAAGTTCCTCCTCATGTTCAGATGGACTTCCTATGGTCAAGTTTGTGCCCATTACCTCTTGTCCTGTCACTGGGCAGGCACTGAAAAAAGACTGCCCTCTCCTCCTGGCACCCTCCCTTCAAGTATTGATAAGTGTTGATGAGATTCCCCCCTCAGTCTTCTCTTCTCCAGACTAAAAAGACCAAACTCCCTCAGCCTTTCCTCATAAGATGTTCCACTCCCCTTATCATCTTTGTGGCCCTTCGCTGTACCCTCTCCAGCAGTTAATCATACAGCCACACATTTCCTATGGACAATGCAAAAATGTTAATCCACCAAGCCACCGTCATAATGGGGCTCAGACTTGCCCTGGGCCACATTATCTGCTGGTGTAACCTGGCATCACACTCAACAAAGTCAACAACTCATACTCTTCAGGAGGAGATTGCCAGGGAGTCCTGCATGAAAATGGACCAAAAGTAAGCCCAGCAATGCTTATTCCATACACATTTCAGGACAGATGCAGTAGCTGCAAGTTCTGAGCCCAAAGCAAAGGCTTACTAGCCCTGATTTCAGTTACAAAGCAACTTCTTGAGTTGGACTTCGGTCTGGTAAGCGAGGGCAGCAATTATCTTGCAGGAGATACCTTTACCTTCCAAGATGCACAATGATTGGGCAGTACCCACTGCCACTCTGCCCCAGCCACCCCCCTCTATCTGCAGCCACAGGGAGAGAGAAAAGCCCTGCATGTTACTAATGTAGACATCTTTGCTGCCCAGTGTCCAGAAACATCAAGCAATTGACGTGGCTGACCGATGCAAGATATGCCCATGCCCTACCACAGGAACACAGGCTTGGAGAGGGATGGCTACACCTAGTTGCTTTCTCCCTGGGGCAACCATGCTGCGTACTCCCATTCATAGCCCTACCATATGTCTATTTAGGGCTGATAATCAGAAATACACTGCATTGTTTCTCCCCTGTCTGGCAGCTTCAGCGAAGCACTGAGGAAGCAGCCTGAACAAACTCCTTTGCACATCACATAAATTCTTGAAAGAAAAGGTTATGCAAATATTTCATTTCCACAGCAGCAGGCTTTGACCTCAGGGCAATCTCTGTGGCTGCATTGTCTCCGCTAAAGGCTTTCAAGTACGCTCAGATCTGGCATGTAAGATTAATAGCCATGTAAAGGGGTTAGGTTTTGTGCTGAAATATTGTTGAAAGGGATCACAGTGCTTCCTCTGACTTCATACGAGAGGAGTCTAGCTATACAGCTCCAGTTTGGCCAGCAGGGTGATTTCAGTCCAGCACCTTTGGGATTAAAACTTCAGGTTTCTTCCACAGCTCCTCCAAGGTATGGGGGTACCCTATTCCAATACATGGATGCATAAGGGGAGCAACTATATGCATATAAGCAGACTCCTTGGCTCATCCTGGACACAGGTCCTCAGCCAGGAATTTCTGCTACAAATTCATTGCTTGTGTTGGAATGAGAGCACTGTCACCACCTCTCATCTCTGGGCTTTTCTGGGGAACTTTTCCAGAGTTGTGCTGGGTGCCATGTGACTGCCAGAAAACGGTCTGAAATAACAAATGTCTTTCACAGCAGGTCAGCTCTAGACCCATATATTAAACCTTAAGGGATAAGAAAAGTGTTGAGCAAGACCTAGCATAATTTGAGAACAGTTATTTGGCTCAGGGCCAGCACACACTGATAATTTTCTAGCATTAGGGACTTCCTCTGGCACAGCTCCGATCTTTACATTTAATGGCTTTTGATGTATTTTGCCCCCCTTTCAGTTTAGCTACTGCTGTTTTACTCCACCCAGACTTCTGGCATTCTCATTGACCTGTGGCAAGAAATTCAAAATATTCATAAAAAGCCTACACAAAGGCATGAAAGAAAAATCATTTTTAATGTGCAAACACTGAAATCTCTCCCTCTGTCCCTTTATTCACCTGATTTACTGTAGGCTTTTGTGTTTTTCAGCTTGACAAAGACTCTTCCTTTCTGTATCCCTCACTGTGGAGGTTCCATCTTTGTAGTCCACTGTCCTCAGAGACAGGCTCTCCCAGCCATTTGAACATATTTAGCTTTTCTCTCCAGCTCTTGTTTATCTGTTTCTTATTCAGGTGACAGTCTTGCCATTTCTCTTAATTAAAACAAGCATTTGGAGAGGCAAATGCCTCTCTGCATGTGTTATCTCCAGCACTTGACTGACTAAATAACAACTTGTTGCCTCAGCAAAGGGCAACTCCTTCATCTTTCACAACTATGTACATCTTCCAGTGTGAAGTGCACCTCCTGCTCATCCTTATGGTTTATATATCCCTATATATGGAGGTATCCGTACAAGCACACTAGATGCAAACAACTACATGGGATAAGAGTATTGCTCATTATAGTGAAAGAGTTTTGTGTTTAGGAATGATTTCTGAAGAAATCTGGGACAAGAATAGGTTGCGTTTGACCTACTGATGCCATATTTTTTTCGTCATCCTTGCTGTCCTTACCTTCACCTTCTGCAGTGCATCCTCGTTTAAGAAGTGTGCACACAGTTGCCAGATTCGTAACAAAATTAAAGTCAAAGAGAACCTCGAGAAATCCTCTTGCCCAAACCCCAGCTCAAAAAAGGGCATTGAGATTAGATCTGATTCCTCAGGCCTTGCCCTATCAATTTTTTTTAATATCTGCAGGGATGAAAACTCTACAGCCCTTTTGAGCAACTTGTTTCAGTGTTTGAATTCACACTGATAGCAAGGAAAATTTGGCAATAGACATTCATCACAGTTTTCTCTAAGCACTGGCTTACCACATTCTGGAACAAATTTTGGATGAGGACGTGCCAGGCTGGACTTAACCAGCACTGTATCTCTTTTCTTTGTGTCTCATTATCAACATCTCAAACTAGTTTTTCTCAACAGTTTTGGCTCCAGGGAGTGTGCTGATGGTCACTTCTTGTTCAGACAAGAACAAGAAAATGTTGCAGAACATTTACGGTGGTGTCATAGGGAACAATCTGGAAATCACTTCCTTCAGCCTTTCTGCCCATTGATGCAAAGTTTTTATTGGTATCATAGAAAATAAGTCAATGGATCAAACTAGCCATCTGAAGACACTTCCCACAGTTCCTTCTATCTGGAATACTGGGGAAAAGGGAGAAAGTCTTTATACCTTCTTGTTCTGGTGTTGGGTTTTTTTTTTCCAATCCTTCTTTATCAAGACTTGAAAAATACCCTGTTTTCAGGTTTCCAGATGGCCCCAGCTCTATGATTATTTATTGTGTGGACATGAGGAGGCTGGTTGGCAGTAAACAAAGGTCCACAAATTTTCAAAGGAATTCATACCACTTGTTGAAAAACTAATTAAGTATCATACAGACTAGATGCATGCTACAGTGATTGCAAATGCTTTGTGTCTCAAGTGCTATCTTAGCACAGACATCAACTTTATAATTTTAATTTCCTTACACTTACCCTCTCTTCAGTTCCGCCCGAGTGATTTATTTGGGCTTTACAAGTGGTATAAATTAGCATAAATTGAAATGTCAATATCAGGAAAGAGGAAAAAAAATCAAAAAACCCAAAAAAACTCAAAAAGTAATCACTGTTGAGGAAACTGTCTTTTTTCAGTTTCCTGAAGAGTCTTTATTTTTATCTAAGGCAGCATTACCACTTAAAAATGTTATGACCTCAAGTAGTTTAGTTAGTCTCATAAAGCAGAAGAAAGCGCAGGTCATGGCTTGGAAGACTCTATCTGGCTTCTCATTCTCCGTTTCACATTCTTATAGTGCAGGTGTGGATAAATCTCATGATTTCTACAGCTGGAAGGGATGACAACACATGGTCCCGAGCTTCTCTGGGTGACAGGTGTCCTGAGTGCAGATGACGGGCTACGACCAACCCAGCAACTTCATGTCAGTAGCTGAGCAACCACTTTGCAGTAGCTGCGTGACATCCCTATCCATGTTTAAGATTTGGTCAATCACAGGATCAACTAAGAAACAGACATTATCCCAATTTAGCAGCATTGCAGCCTGCCTGCTGTTCTCCAAGCCGCGTACCAGAGGAAGGGTGGAAAATGTCTCTCTGTCTGAGGCTTATACAGGAGAAATTCATGCTGTCTTAAAGGTTTGACTACTGCTCTCGTTTCATATGGAATAAACAGAATAAACAGATGCCAAGGTTCAGGTGCGGAGAAAGATGTTTTAGGTGGATACTCTGTATGGCTTTGAAATCTCATTAAGTTTGCTGCTTAATGATTTATCACCACTCTTTTTAGAAGGATATACAACTTTGACTAGGGGGCTCAAGCAGTGGAGTGGGGTTTTTTTCAAATGTGTACTTATGACTTCTCAAATTCCTAGATTTGATTTCATGTCACAGATGGTAATGATAAATGGAGGGTTTCCTAAAGACCAGTGAAGAGACAAGATGAAGTAGAAATGGCACTGGCTTACTTCCCTTTGGGTTTTAAAAAGCCTCCTGTAAAAGAGTTTTCATTTCAAAGTGCAATCACTTCAAATCAGCTGCAGTGCTCCTGCTTTTGAAGCCTGGATGCCGTAGTCACTGATTTTTCACGCAACTGTAACTCTCTCACTCTGACCTCATGATCTTCCTGCCCACTTTTCGTTGAGCCCACCTACTGTTCTTCATCAAGTCCTTAGGCCAAAAACTCACATGCCCTTGCACACAGGGGCTGTAAGAGCTAATCTTTGGTTATATACAGTCTAGCTTTTCTCTCTTGCCGTTATTCCATGCCAATGGGAGGAACAGGTTTCCAGAGGTAGCAGGAATCACATTTCAGAGCCGGGAGCTCCATTATTTCAATACCGCAGGTGCATTATTGCTCCTCGAGGCTCATTACTTCCTTTGCCTTCAAGGAAATCGGAGACCTTGAAAGGATCAATAAGTACATTATTACTCTTGTTCAATTACATTCCTGCCTGATTCTGAGCCATCTGACGGAAGCCATTCATTGGATTCGGCTTTCACGAGCTGATTGCTACACAGCCAGGCAGCTTAGCTCTGAGGTGGTGCCAGCTGTCCCCGGCTTGTACAAGGTACACTGCCTACAAGGGTAATCAGAACACATCGTTACCTGAAAGGCAGCAATGAATATATTAAGGATGAGGCACAAAAAAAACAGTAAAACTGCTGAATATTCTTTTTGACAACCTCCGAGCTCTCCAATTGCTCAACTGTAGAATTGCAGCAGCGTTCAGGGCAAGAGAGATTTCATTGCATATTTGTTGCTTTGTTCGATACAAAGTTCTCTCTCTAGTTCTTTTTAGAAAGGGATGGATTCTCATTTCCTAAGGCAGAGCATTAAACATCTTTGCATGTATGCCCTATTTTTATGCCATAACAAAGAGACAGATTTGGAGCCAGCTGTGCTAGATCCTGTGTGTATACAAGTAAAATTTCTCAAAATAGAAAACCTGCTCATTTTCCAAACTTACTGCACAAAAGGGAAAGCCACCCCCCCAAACTACTTTTCTTCACGTTGGTGACACTAAGCCCAAAGACCACATTCTCATCTTGGTCAAATTGGCATCAACTCGTTCATTTTCCATCATTTCCCAGTGAATTCCCAGTTTGCAGCTGTGACACTATAACCCTTTGCAATCCCTCCCACCATTAGTGCAGGCGCTTGAGGCAAGACAGGTGACAAGCCTTAGCTTCATTTGTTTTTTGGAAAAAGAGACTTTATGATGATCTGCAACCTCTTGCCCTGCCAGGAGCTTTCTGCTGGAGCAATTTTCTTAATCATACAAAGATCTAGATATTAGTTTCAACCTGAAAGCTCACAAAGTTTGAAATGGAAATGAGAGGCTTATTTTAACAATTAACTATTGGAGCTTATTATGATGGGATGAAGGAAAAATCTCCACTGCTTGAGCCCCATAATCAAAGTTGAATATCCTTCTAAAAAGAGTGGTGATAAATCATTCAGCAGCAATCTGAATGAGATTATAAAACCATGCAGAGTATCCACCTAAAATATCTTTCTCCACACTTTAGCCTTGGCATCTGCTTATTCTTTTGGTGGATCACAGAATCACAGAATCACAGACTCACAGGGGCTGGACGGGACTTCTGGAGATCATCTTGTCCAACCCCCCTGACAGAGCATGTCCACCTACAGCAGGTTGCACAGGATGGCATCCAGGTGGGTTGGGAATGTCTCCAGAGTCAGAGACTCCACCACCTCTCTGGGTAGCCTCTTCCAGTGCTCTGCCGCCCTCAAAGGAAAAAAGTTCCTCCTCATGTTGAGATGGAACTTCCTGTGGTCAATTTTGTGCCCGTTACCTCTCGGCCTCTCACTGGGCATCACTGAAAAAACATAGGCATTGATGAGATCCTCCCTCAGCCTTCTCTTCTCCAGACTAAAAAGACCCAAATCCCTCAGCCTTTCGTCATAAGAAAGGTGTTCCAGCCCCTCATCGTCTTTGGAGCTCTTTGCTGTTCCCTCTCCAGCAGTTCCTTGTCCTTCTTAAACTGGGGAGCCCAGAACTGGACACAGGACTCCATATGTGGCCTCACCAGGGCAGAGTAGAGGGGGAGGATGACCTCCCTCCACCTGCTGGCCACACTCCTCTTGATGCACCCCAGGATGCCATTGGCCTTCTTGGCCACAAGGGCACATTGCTGGCTCATGGGCATCGTGTTGTCCACCAGGACTCACAGGTCCCTTTCCACAGAGATGCTTTACAGCAGGTCAGTCCATAACCTGTACTGGTGCATGGGTCTAACGTTCAATCCATCACATTGTCTGAGCTTTACAAATAAGTGAATCCTCACAAGCCTTTGCTTAAAAAAAAAATCATTACATGGTGTCAGTGCCAACCTGGAGGCTTTTAACAAGACTTCCATAGTCAGGTGCGTGTTTTTCCTCTAAGGAAAAAATCAGAAGTTAGCAGGATATAGTCTTTCTGCAGCTCAGAAAGGGACAAATGCTGCCAGTGTCATGTTATCACATCCAGTTCATTCTTCTGCTGGTCTTTTCCCATTCTGGATTTCCTTCACTGTCAGGAGACCAGTGCTTCATTTCAGCAGGAGAAATGGCCTAAGAACCTGTTTGTTGGGTAGACAAAAGGAGAAGTCCCACTTCAAGCAAAGAAAGCTTTGAAGTGATTTTCTAAAGCATCCTTATGAATTGGGTTAAAACTGCCATTGACATTCCAGGAATTACTTTCCCTTTCTCATCCTGGTCAGACATATTTACCCAAGATATGATGTTTAGAATAACATACGGAAATAGAATCACTTTTTACCTCCTTGGTTCATACAGGGATCTACAGCCCATGTACCCATCTACAGCAAGGCAATGGAAGTGCCCCTGATCTCTCCTGTTTCCTTCTTAAAGAATGTCATAATTCCCTAGGGTTTTGGCACTAAAAGTATTAAATTTGTGAGATGATGTTGTGAAATGTTTGGAAGTGGAAGGATCTAGGCTGAATACTCTTACCCATTTCTGCACCAGCTTTCTATTACATAGCTGGGCCAACTGCTGGACCCAATGACTCTAGTGGAACACTACTGGCCTATGCTAAGTGAAAATCTAAGAAGACCCAATGCAATGCCATGGAAGACACAAATTTTCCAAAAAGTGGACCAGTTGCAATTCATAATGAAACCTCAGTGTGCCTTTCTTCCCTAGAGGAGGGTGGAAACCTGTTTTTCTGGCTGACACATTGCCCAGACATGGGCACTGGAGCGGAGGGCTCCAGAGGCTACGAGATGCTGACAGGCAGCCGTCCATCCAGCACGCCGCTCACAGGGTGCTGGCAGACAACCTGCAAGTAGAGCAGGCTCGTGAGCAGTGTGCTGAATGGAAAAAAAAACCCACACCAAAAACCTCCTCAGGATGTTGCAAATGACACAGATCAGCAATTCCAGTAGCAGGTGTGTTTTTCTCAGCATTTTCTCCACCGCTTCTCCTTACAAGTTCAATATTTCCTAAGCCGCACTGTATTCCTTGGTTCCCAGGGACTTGCTGCTGCCTGTCAGACAAAGGGCTGTTTCAAGCTGCATCCTGCCCCGCTGCAGGAAAAATACTGACACTGGTTTTGGCTAACCTGAATTTCCTTTGAGGCACCTCTTCTCCGAGTGTTCAGTTTAGTAACTATGTGATTTTCTGGATGACCTTATGTTTTACAAATAGCAAAAATTAGCTGTTAATAGAGAATGAACAAGGATAAACCTACTTGAGACAGCAAGAGAACTGCAGCCTTTAGCTAAGACAGTTAAAGTTCATAGATGGTACTTTGAAGGAATGACCTGGAACAGGGTCTATCTTCCCTCTGCACAAAAAAGACCCATTGCAGTGTCGGAGCAACACTCAATAAATGTGTCAATTAATCAATTTTCTCTAGGAAGATATCAGAGAGAATGGTTCCCAGACAATTTGGCTGGACAACTGTTTCTAAGATGCAAGAATCAGATGTGATTGTTTGGATTAAAGAAGCCCAGGGCACAGGCACACACAGCTCCTGCAAACCACTGCCTAGATTTACCCTTCCCATCTCAAAACACTGCTCTAAAATACCTCTCTGGGGCAGATTCTTCTGATGGGGAGAGATTTACAGTAGCACTTTCCTACAGCACATGCCCATTTTGCTCCAAAGTAGCTCCAGTTCTGAGCAGTAATAAAAAGTAAATTACATTTATTAAATCCCTTGATCCCACCTTTAAGGACTGTCAGTAACAGCATTTTCATAAAAGGAAATGTCTCTCTCAGCTCCAAATCTTTCCATTTCTGTTGGAAATTAAAGTGGGAAATAATTTCTTAAGAAAAGATATCTACCAATGACTGACATTCATGTTAGGCATGGTTAATATTTAATAAAACCTTGAACACACCGTGCTGTATTTCAAATTCTTCAAAGACTAGTTACTAGATGAGTATCCTATGAGTGAGATTTCAATTTAATGACTGCGCATTGCCATTGCTCCAGAGACTGTGAACTTTCAAATCGCTTTGTGTTTTGGGGTTTTTTTTAGACAGATTACTATTAGAGGAGAGGCAATGTTGGAGAAGATGAAATCCCTCTTGGAAACTGGAGAGGTCAAGATGCCAGTCGCACACAACACAAACCCTTCACATTGGCTTCACAGTACTCCTTTGCCACTGGAAGGACTCAAGAACACCTGCACAGGCCCAGATCAGAGGTCCTGGTGTCCTACCCCACGGTATGGTGAGCACAGAGTAATTAAAGAGTGTAAGGACAGGTCATAGAGAAAACTGCTTCTCTGATATATTCTCCCATCATCTGCTTTGGTGACCATGCTAATTTTAGGAATTTCCCTACTGGGACAGGACCCAAGTCACTGTTGACATGCCCACATCCTTAATAACAGAAAATCCAAGAAACTAATGTGCTTGCTGGATGAGCACCTCTAGCATACCAGCCCTCTGGGAGGCAGTGGATATCAGTGGAAGGGCAGGACACAGGAAAGGTGTTTCGCTCATCATTGTTCTCTGCCCTGTGCCAAGACATCATCAGTCCCTTTTTTCAGCAATTCATCACTTTCCATGACAATTGGATCTACTTTATGAATAGCCAAAAAATAAGCCTGAGACAGACCACCGGTTTCTTGCTAGAGCAGCTTCAAACTGTTGTGGATCCTCATCTCCTGCAAGTGGAAACAGGACTCTCAGTGAACGCCCCGTTGAATCTCCTCTTCTCCTCCAAGTGGAGGAGGACTGTGAGATTGCATTGTCAGGGTGGCATTTTCACCACCCAAGGAAGCAGCTCGCAGGAGCTATGTGTGATACTAATCACAACATTTTAGTAAAATCTTCGGCCAGTTTGGATTGGCATCCCACCTTCCCACTGAAAAGATCTTCTTCTACCAGTGCTTTCTGCTCATTCCTGGTATCACAAACCAGGTTCTGCTTTTAGACTCTCATCATGATCTTTGAAGTCCTTGGAAAAATGAATCAGACCTCCTCAGAAAGTCCATTTTTCTACTGCAGAGCTGCAACAGCTGTAGTTAACAGAGATGTAAGGGCTGAGACTTTGCCAGGGTGATGGATGGTTATTGACTCTAGAACTCCCTGAAAGTAGTTGTATGATGCAATTCATGTCCAGCAATGGCAGCACATTTACCAACAGTGATGGAAAGAGACTTACACTCCAAATTTATCTGGGAAAAATAATGTCATCACAGATAAATTAATTCAGGTCAAAAAAAGGCAAAGGAATAGGAGCATTATGTGAACAACAGTCCTTCTGTGTTGCCACAACATTGTGATGATGAATGAAAGGATTAGTAACAACAGATATAGAAACCGAAAACCTGTCTCTAGTTCTTAAATTTTAACTATTTTTAAACTAAATCACTCACAAGAATACAATCACCTCCAAATAAAGAGAAGTGTTAGATTTTCAGACGCTTATACACCCATATGCACAGACACTGATATAAGAATATACATATAGTCTATATGTATATATAGTCTATATGTATATATACTATATACATACATATAGTATATGTATATGTACATATACATATATACTGATATAAGAATATACAGCACCCAACTGTGAGATTTTTTGTTTGTTTACTTACTTGTTTGGGTTTGGACAGAGTCTTACTTGAATTCAACCAGAAATCACTGTTGGCACTCCAGCATTTGTGAAAAGACTTCAAAATTGTTCTCCTGTCTCTTCCAAACTAAAGCCTGGCCTGTTAGGCAGTGCCTGGTGCTTACACATGGTGGCACTGATTTAGCTGTGACTTCAGAGGCTGAAAGTTGAAGCTGCCATGGATTTACTGAGGGAAAAGCCCTTAGATCATTTGTCTCTGAAGATGAAGTACCTTGTATTCGCTGTACGCAAGGGAATATCAAGAGTATTGGAATATAATTACGGTCCTAACCCATTTAATATCTGACTAAGCAAGATTAAAAAACAAATTCTTTTCAAAATTGAAGAGTATTAGGTGAAAACTTAGTTTTAACTGCCTCCTCCTTTTCATTTACCTGCCTTAATCTTCACGTATAAAGACTCTCTGCTTTAAAATAATTTGGGATGTTTTTTATGGGAAGATCACAGAATTATTGAAGTTAGAGGGAAATTGCCTGCTCCAAGCCTCTGATCAAAACAGGGTCAGCTAGAGGAGATTGCTTAGCTGAGTTTTTAATACCTCTAAGGAGGGCAACACAAAACCTCTCTGGGCAACCACTGGTTGACTCACAATAAAATATAAAAAAAATTTAAAAAGTAATTTCTTTAGTTTAAATGGAATTTCCTGTATTTAAGCTTCTGCCTGTTGTGTCTTGTCCTGACACTGGACACTACTGAGAATCATCTGGCTTTGTCTTCTTTACCTCCTCACATCAGGTATTTATACACATGGATAAGATGCCCCTGAGCCTTCTCTTCTGGAAGCTGAACAGTCCCAGCTCTCTCAGCCTGTCCTCATATGTCAGAAGCTCCCTTCCTTTATACTTGTCCAGTATGACCCTATTTAGATAGTTATGAGTTGCTCCCACTAAATACTGACCTCCACCTGCTTGAAGACAAGCCTAAGAGCCACTCAGGGAGGAAGAGAGTTGTTATGGTTTGAGCAATCCACAACAATTTATTGTTGCTTAGACAATTATTCTATCACCTGGTGACCCCTCCCCACCCAGGAAAGGGAATTGTGAAAAAACAAGGAAACTCAGGGGTTGAAATATAAACAGATTTAATACAATAAGACTAGATAATTAACATTAATAACACTAAAGAACCGATATTGATCCCGATGCCAATACAAAATATACAGGGATTATACTCAGCCCATTCTATCAGTAGAAGCTGTGCACTTCCACCAGTGGACAGTAAATGTTGGACACTTAGAGTGCTACAGCTTCAGAAGGAAGGGAAGGGCTCAGGGGTCAGGCACCAGGGCAAGAAGTTCTCTGATCACTGCCATCAAGGAAGAGAGACCTTCACTGCAAACATTCTAAATTATATTGAATATGACATTCATGGTATGAAATAATCCTGTTGGCCAGCTTGGATCAAGTGCCCAGGTGTTGCTCCTCCTCATTCCTGCACCTGGCTACCTCAAAAACACTGAGATCTTGAAACCTACCTACTATAGCTGGCTATAAAGTAAATATTTTCACAAATTCAGACAGTAGAGTCTTCTAAAAGTACAGTTTTCACAAGGATTAGAAGAGAATTTAGTCCTGTGTAGCTCAAACCAGGACAAGAAGATCAAAAGAAAAGGGAATGCAGCTTCGGTCTTTCTCCTTCAGTTTTTCTTCTTGGTAGCTTCACTGTTGGGAAATGGCAAGCACAACACACGGTCTTTGAAGACACTGCATACCAGAAAATGGAAGGCATCTTACTCAAGTTGAAAGGGACCATATGGATCACTGAGTCCGATGGCTAACCCAAGCCGTAGAGGCTGTGGTGAGCATGGAAAAGATGGAAAAGATGAGACTGAAGGAGAAGTAAGGCAGGCCCTCTGCGGAGCGTCTCCAGTAACAGAGTGGTATAGCCGACAGGGTTCAGGCAAGGACCAGTCATTGAAAGCACTGGTGAAGTACGGCTGGTGGTCAGTATGACAGCAAGATAAATTAAAAACTGTGTAAAGTAACAGGGTTTACGCATTAAGGACTTCCTCCATGAGTAATGGCAGCAGATATGAGTTTGCTACTGCATAATAGCTTTACAACACAAAAGCTTGTTTCCCCCGGATGTCTGCTTTTTTCACAAAACCAGACGTGCTTTTACATCTTGACCTGGCTGTTTTTCCTTCAGCACTGAGAAAAAACAGTTCACAGCCAATAAAGATCCGACATCCCCTCTGGAAAGCATGGAGAGAAATTTGCAATACAATGTGGTGGAATTTTCTACTATTGAAACTGAAATATATGTCACATCTCCAGGACTGGCAGATTAAATGCTTTTCAGAGCATTCAGTTGGCTGAATGCTTCATTTTTTACCCTTTTTCTTTTTTTTAATAAATATCCATATTCCCCCAGGACTGCCAGATTATGTTCAGGTAGGTGCACATCATAGAATCATAGAATGGTTTAGGCTGGAAGGGACCTTGCAGATCACTGAGTTTCAACCCTCCTGCCATAGGCAGGGACACCTCCCACTACACCAGGTTTCCCAAGGCCACATCCGGCCTGGCCTTAAATACCTCCAGGGATGGGGCCTCAATAAACTCTCTGGGCATCATTGGACTACATGTTTTTTCTCATTAGCAACTCAACATTCAGGCTGATGTCTGCAGTGGTTTGACCTTGGCTGGATGTCAGGTGCCCACCAAGCTGCTACATCGGTCCCCTCCTCAGCAGGATGGGGGAAGAGACAATAAGATGAGGGGGGAAAAAACAAACAAAACCCCTCTTTTGTCAAGATAAAGGCAGTTTAACAAAGCAAAAGAGAAGGCCACACATGTAAGCAAAGGAAAACAAAACATTTTATTTTCTACTTCCCATCAGCTGGCTAAGTCCAGCCACTTCCCAGGAAACAGGGCTTCAGTACACATAGTAGTTGCTTCAGAAGACAAACATCACAAATAATGAACACCTCCCCTTCCTCCTGCTTTCTCTTAGCTTTTATTGCTGAGCAGACATCATGAAATAACCTCTTGGTCACTTTGAGTCAGCTGTCCTGGCTACATCCCCTCCCAAGACTTTGCCTACTGGTGAGGAGGGAACATTGGAGAGACAGCCTTGATATCATGCGAGGGCTGCTCAGCAGTAACCAAACCACTGGGGTGTTATCAGAACCTTTCCAGCTACCAATACACAGCACAGCGCCATGCGAGCTGCTGTGGGGTACATTTAACTCCACTACAGTCAGACTCAACACACTGCCAAACTTCCCTCTCTTCTTTGAGAACAAAAAAAGCTATTTAGATATGGAGGATTCATTTTTCCTTTTGGCATCTCTATGACTTTTTTTTCCCCACAATTTCCAAAAGAATTTGAAATAATTTGAAGTATGATATATGAAATAAGATGGGCAAGGCACAACCTTGACAACAGAATCTAAGCTGAAGTCCTTGTACGAGAGTATTCCTGCACACAATCTACTGCTCGTCAAGAGTCCTGCATTTGGTGACTGCATTTGCCATGGACTTGAGAAAAGCTCTGTGTTTGATGTAGTTGAAATGAGGTTCTTGGAGGAAGCCTGATTCTCCAGGCATCCATGGAGTTTTAACACCAAAATGTATTTTGTAACTTTTCTCTGTACGATAAATTTTGGAGTTATTACTTTAGAGAAATACTGAGAGAAAACCCTGGTTTTGTGTCCATTTCCTTGAAGACGACTTAAGGGAAAGATAGAGCAAGTTCCTGGCCATCTCTTTTCTGAACATCTTCCTACTTGTACAGCCATCATCTGGTCTTTAATATTCAGAAATAATTTTGAAGAGGTGGCCTGGTAGAAAAGCATCCTGCCTAATTCCTGTGGTTTTAATTAACAGACAGAGCTAAGATACCCTGAAATTATTTATGCTTGTTCTTCAGCTGAAGGAAAACATTGACTAACACAACAACATTTGTCTTCTTTTGGATCCCTGGTTCCAAATGATAGCAAAAATACATCAAAACACAATGTGAGGGTACGAGATATCTGTTACTGTAATTACACATGGCAACCATGTTAATTAGTCATCTCAGCATAGATGGTGGAGAAGTGAGGTTATAAATTTCAACTGCCTGGGTCACAACTGTAGAAAGCCAGAATATAAGCCAAAAAGACTTGTGGGAAAGAGATAATATTTTAACTATCTCTATTTTGGAAATGTTCATCAATTGTGAAATGCCATAGGAGTTAAGAAAACATTTTATCTACTAAAACCAATTGAGTGGTTTTAATCTGTAGAGAGGAAATTCTTGCCTGTTGCTATTTTTTGTTTCTTCAGAAAAATTTTGTCTCCAGAGACTATATCAGGATTCAAGCCCTCTTGAACCATTGCTACTAGCCATAAGCTTGAATATTTTGTTTTGTTTGTTAAGGAATAAACTTGTTATTTTGTCCTGGTTAGTTAAATTAACTCTGCTTTCTGCACTGATCCCCGAATCCCAGCAGAAAACAAAATATCAGCACTCATTTATTAGAAAAAAGACATCAGAACTGGAAGCTGGATTTTGCTGATTTTTTTCAGCAAGAGATTTTCTTGCTTTTGCAAAAATAAAAGGAAGCCAACTGGCTTACCTAAAAAAACCAAAACCAAAACCCTACCTTTTGGTTGCTTTGCAGAAACATCACTTCATGAATGGTTTGAGAACATTTGTCTTCATCACAGGTCCAGGATGAACAACCTAACCTGCCATAGTTTGATTCCATTTTCCTGTAAGCAGCCATCACCCCTTGACAGCTCAAAAGCTTTGAATTTTTTAAACTGTGGTTTTGGAAGATGTGAACGATTTGGTTTCATTTTCTGAGTCCACACCAAAAACCAGGATTTTGAGACCTTATCAAAGGAAAGAGGAATAATAGAAATGTGTAATTCCAGAAATGTGGCAACTTTGTTGTGGCAACTCCTCTGCTCTCCAAACCCCTGCTTTTCTTCTCTACCTCTCTCCTTCACCACATCCAAACAAGGGTGTGTGGGGACACCCCCCACACCACCTGTGACATTGCCACAGCTCTGCAGTCTTGCTGTGGAGAACAGGGTAGCTGCTACCACTGAGAGAGGGCTCAGAGCTGTGGCAGTTCCTCAGAACAGATCCCAACCTCTCACAACTGTGGTGAGGCAGCAGGTCCAGCTCTCCAGAGCTGTCCATCATGAATGGTGCAGCTCTCTTATGAAGACAGGCTGAGAGAGTTGGAGTTGTTCAGCCTGGAGAAGACTGCAGGGAGAGTTTATAGCCCCTTCCAGTACTTAAAGGGGCTACAGGAAAGATGAGGAGGAACTCTTGATCAGGGAGTGCAGCAATAGTATGAGGGGTAACAGTTTTAAACTGAAAGAGGGGAGATTTAGATGAGATATTAGGATGAAATTCTTTCCTGAGAGGGTAGTGAGACACTGGCCCTGGTTGCCCAGGCAAGCTGTGGATGCCCCATCCCTGGAGGTGTTTAAGGTCAGGTTGGACAGGACTCGGAGCAACTTGGTCTAGTGGGAGGTGTCCCTGCCGATGGCAGGGGTTTGGAACTAGATGATCCTTAAGGTTCTTTCCATCTCTAACCATTCTGTGATTCTATGATTCTAAATCTCCATCCCATTGTGCAATGTTCTTGCTCTCCTTTTCCCACAGCAGGAGTAGCTCAGCTCCAGTCCCTGATCAGGCTAAGAAGCCTTGAGTAGTCTTTGATGCCAGAAATGGCATAGAAACTAAGACACTGTCAAAACTGATAACTCCCCACACCCACTGCTTTTGGAAGACCACAGAGGGGTTTACCAGTTCTGCCACACGTTTGCAAACACTGGAATGGAAGGGGTCTGGCTGTCAAGGCATCTGTCAGGGCTCAGTAAGTTAAATAAGCACAGCTAGTGAGCCTTCTTTGAGTTGGGGGCAGGTCTACAGCCTTCAATAGCAGAAGGGAGTTTGCCAAAGGGAGGGTGGATCTATCCCACGTTGCCTCGACACATGGAAACCCCGTTTCCAGCAGGCAGTCTCTGCAGGCTCACCCTCATCTCTCTCCCCAAGAGTCTCAGGGCTCTGCTTGCCTTGAGCTTTAAACCTGAGATCTATGCAACTCTTAACAGAGTGGAAAAATAGTTAAGAATTAGTGAAGAATTGGCCATTTCTGTTTGCAGTTTTTGCTGTTGGGGGACCAGGGAGCTAGAGGGGAATTGGCTGGTGGTGACGTCGTTATTTTGGTCAAGATAAAACATGTTCCAAATATGAATGTAGAAAAGAATTATAAAGTAACTGTTGCCTACCTCTTCCTCCTTGCGGAGATGCTGGGAGACTATTTCTCCCTAAGTGGAGGGAAAGCTGCAGAGAGATTAATTTTTGCAGGAAACACAGCTCCGGTGAATGCCACTACAGACAGTCACTGACTCTCTCCTGCTGTCCATCCCTAAGCATTTCACCTGCTCATCTAATGGCTTTTTGGAGCAACAGGGATGATTTATCCTTGTCACAGAGTGAACTGGCCTATTACAAAGATTTATCCTACCTTGACTTTTCAGGAGGTTCAGTTCTCCTTACCAGATCAAGTGCTTATGTTACATAAAACCCGGACTTGCTGGGACACAAAGAGCAGAAGGCCAACAGGGAAAACTAGCAATGTCGTCTTGGGACCATGGCAGCTTGTGCTTAGCTGATTTTTTCTAGGACAAAGAACTCACATTTCCTAGAGCGAAGGCACCAAAATAGCACAAGTACCAAGAAGACGCATGTTAAGGAGACATACTGGTGTGTGAAATCCCCCTACCTCCAAAGGGCTTTATTTTAGGTAGCCTCTCGTACCCACGTGCAAAGACAGAAAAGGGTAAGAGACAGGAATGCAATAAAGGATTTGATACACAAGTTCTCAGGCACCCACAGACACAAATCTTGCTCCAGAGAGTCAATGTGTAAATTGAATCTCTCAGTGCATGCAGGGTCACAGTGTGAGTTGAACAAGTGGGAATGTGAGGGTGGGTTTCTTGGTTTTTTCTGGATGGTTTTCTGCAGTATTTTGTGCTGCACACACAAAACATGCAAAGCCTCTGACTATGCTACAGGCCGGACTTGCAAGAGTTTAACTGATGGGACTATTCCCCACAGAAATTCCAAATAATTCAGGCTGGTTTGGGCTCATATAGTCTACAGTTGGAGGAGAACACACACAAGTTATTCCGGATAACTTTGTGCTAGGATTAAAAAAAAAACAAAAAAACCCAAAAAAACCCCAAAAAAAACCAAAACCTGAACACTGGTTCTTCTTTTTTTGCTGTATTAAAAATTTTTCTTTTGCTATTCCATAAAAGTAAGCAGACTTCTTGATTCCATCCTAGAGATATCCAGAGGGAATGGTACCCTAGAAATTGTCTCTTGAGACAACATCTAACCATTTCAGTAGGAAGTTCATATGAATAATGTGCCCCAACAAATACCATGTTTTCTTGTTGCTTTCAGTGGTAAGGTTGGGAAGGGTTAACATCATCCTAAGGTAATATTATTGAAACCCTCCATAAAACACCAAACTCTCAGAAGACTGCTGATCACTTTGGCCTAAAAGAGCCAAAATTTAGTTGTCTCTTTTGGCCAGTTTTATTCATAATCATACCTAATCTAAATTTTTCTCTAAATTTTTCTATAAATTCAAAGTCATAAAAATTCCTCTTGCTCTCCCTTATTTCGTCTTGTTGGTCTAGATAAGGGCTACTTTACAAAACACTCTGCGCCTGTGTATTTACATATAGCTTAACATAATGAGCCACTAATCTTATTTGAGGCCTCCAAGCAGTATTGAAATGTAGATTGTTATTAATAATGATAGCACTTACATCTTACTGTTGCTGAAATGGCAGTCCTTCCCTCCCTGCTTGCAAATGCTGCAGAAGAGTACGTTAGCTGCATTACAAATGAGGAAATTCAGGAAAACAGTATCAATCACATCAGAAACTGCCTGCTTTACTAAACATGTTCCTTCTTTGAATGAATTCTGGTGGCGCAGATTCCTAAGACAAAATAGAAAAAAAGACAACATTATATGTTGGAAACTTCAGACCAGGGTTACAGCTGAATTCAGCTGACGTAAGTGAGGCAAGGCAAGACTCCACTGAGCCTGATAAATCAGAGAATACCTTTGCTGTCTCATCGTCTTTGCTGCTAAGTGATCGAAAGGCTGTTCACGAAGGTCCCTGATCCCAAGAGACAGGATACGCAGCACAGGCAGCTGAGCTGGGAAAGCTGCCATGTCTCCCTTCCCCAAGTTGTCCAACTCTGTTGGCCACAAAAATGCCACTCTTCAGGTGTGCCATCTTTAGAGAAACATTTGTCACACAACAATTTTCCACTTGTAAATGACATTTCATGGAAACGGAGACATTGTGCTGAAACATGTTGATTTTGGTGAAATATCTGACGGGAAAATTGGAGAAACAGGGATTGTTTTGACTTTCTCATTTTACTCTGATGTTGAAATGTTTTGTTTCAGTCAGGCAGAGAGGTTTTGTTTTGACTTTCTTACTGTTTTATTTCACCCTAAAATTCTATACAGTTATAGAATTGTTTAGGGTGGAAAAGACCTTTAAGATCATCAAGTCCAACCATTAACGTGGTACTGCCAAGTTACCACTAAACCATGTCCCTCAGCACCACATCCACACGATCTACAATCCGTTCAATACTGTGTTTATATATTTGCCTAGTATCATAACAGTTCCTTGGGCCATCTGAAAATATGCTGAGATGAAAGAAAATGAATATATTTCATTTTTTCTCTGAATAGTATTGATTACTTCACAACATAATGTTTGTACAACCACTGATGGTTTTGATGGCTTTTTTTTTTTCATTTCACTGAAGTTTCATTTTGCCGCAAAAGTACTTTTCAAAATGGCAGCTTTTCCCACAGAAGAGAACATTTATTTACTGCCAAAACCAATGCGCTACACTAACAGTGCCTAATCACATTCAGCTGCCAGGACAATTAATTTGCTCACTGCCGGGCCACGGCTGCCCCTTTTTCCTGCTGATCTAAAGGGCTTCAGCGTACAACCTTCCCCTTGCATTGGAGTAAGTCATCTTGCCTCCTTGCTGGAAAAATCAGGTACCGTTTCTCTACAGTGTCCACAGTTTTTGACTCCTAGTTCAATGTGATGGAAAACCATGGCAGAAATCAGGTTCATTTTCATGTTAATCCTTGCGAGGGTGTGCAGGCAATCTAGGAATATCTCCAGAGGGCTGAGCAGGCTGGTTCTGAACAGCATCCTCGTGGGGTTGGCGGATGGTGGCAGTGTATCTCCCCCAGTCTTACCACCAGAGCGTTACCCCACAGCAGCTTTTGCTCCAAACAAACCTCAGTAATTAGAGCTAGAGAAGATCCATACAGTCAGTGTAGTGGGAACAGGATCTTTACTGAAGGCTTGCCTTTGGTATCTGACCCCTGGAAGTCAGGAAAGGCAGCATAAGTCTCCACCTGGAAGTCTAACAACTAACACACTAAGCTCCGTGCCAGGTCTGTGGATGACACTGTGTCCCATGCTATAGCTCGTGTGAGCACAGCCCTGGGAATCCCTCTGTTAATTCCCACCACTGTCCCTGTGCAATAAACCCCCTTCCTATTCTGCATAGCCCAGCTGGTACTTTCCAGTGCACTGGGGTATGATTTCAGGATGATCTGGTATCCATTTTGATCTTTCCTGTGCTTTCAGATTTATAACCATTTCTCCCCACTTAACTCTTAATATTCTTCATACACACCATGCATGAAAGCTCTGCTCTCTTGTTCAGCAGCAGTTGTCTCTGGCCGTACTTCTGCCAAATAAAATACCAGCAGCATAACTATGCTGTTGCACAGCTTCAGCCTTAATGCTCTGACAAGTTTTTTATTGCTCCAGATTTTGACGAACATATTCATATTTCTAGATGCTTTCAGATGCTTTCCTTGTTCTCACTTTTATTTCCACCTCTGTACTGCTGTTATCTATTATTACCAGGTTGCCACAGTAACTGCATTCCTCAACGCTCCTTATTTGTTCCACACCAATTGTTATATGGACTGTATTTGTCCCCACTGCCAAGATCTTGGTCATTTTTTGTTGTAACTTTCGCCCTTATCTTCTCCCCTTTATCAGTGGTTTGGAAGCTTTCGGCTGCGTGTCATGGGGCGAGAAAGAAGAGAGGTACCTCCTTCTCCAAGGCCCCATATTCTCATTTCTCATTGGAAAAGTTGCTGTTTGCTGAGGCAGTTGACTTTTACGCGTCATTCTCTGCAGGTCATCGAGGTTCCCACGTCTCCGACCATGCTTTACGGAGCAAGGAGACTCCAGCCTGGTGCAGATCACCCCCCTCCACAGGACTGCTCTGAGTGTGGGCTGTAGCAAACTGCCCACCCCAGTGACTTTGCCCGGTCTGCAGTAGCATCCCTGCGCGCAGCACCGGACAACCCCAAATCCCACTCCACGCCAGTGCACCCTTCCTGGAACTGTTAAGTGAACTCCTGCAAGCTCTGCAAGGGGAATCGCCTTCTCACTCTCTTTCTCAATCTCTATGTTTTGCTGCCCTCTCCTGCTCAGCTAGGAAACCTCGCAAACCTTTCAAATCTGGGACTGCAGAGCCCCCCCTGGAAATTATGGGCTTCCTCACACGTTGGATAGGTCTTGCCAGAGCAGAGCCTCCCTGATGGGAGCAAAATGGCAGAAGCAACAGGTAGGTACAGGGGATTAGTGGAGACTGGGATTAACACTTCCCAACTACCCACTCTGGGAAACAAAAACAAACAGACAAAAAACCTGGGGAGCAAATGCTCTGCAGAAGAAGCAGTAATGAAATGCTTCTGCAGCTTGACCCCAGCTGAAGGACTGATGGGGGCATTTTCCAATGCCCATGTCTGCCCTCACAGCAGTGAAGATGTCTCTCTCTCATTTTTGCCCATCTTGCTCTTTTTCCTCCAATTTGCAGGAGCTCAGGGTGTGGCAGTGGGGAGGAGGACAGAGATGTGCCCTCAGATCTGCAGCCACCGCTGCGGTGAAGCCTCCAAGCTCACACTTTGGAGCTCCCAGCCGGATCCCCCACTGTGCTCCAACCCCTGACAGCAGCAGCAGCCAAGGCCAGCAACTGCAGCCACCTGGAATGGCAAAGGACAGTACTGCCACCCCCTTCACGCAGACCATGAGCCCAGGAAGCACCTAGCTGCCGATGTCCCTGTCTCAGAAATGTTACTACCTACCGAAGCGGGGTTCGGTTCGGGAAGTCTCCATTTCAGATGTGACTGGAGTGATTTCACGGTGCTTTTACTGATTTGTTGATTAATGACCTTGCTGCACTGCAGAACAAAAACCTGCTTAAGGTTAAAACAGAAACCCAGCACCAAGGGCATGAACGGCTGCACTGCTGCCAAAGCATCCAGAACAGACCCATTTTCTCCCATTACAAACTCTGAGAGGTAAGAGGAGATTGGGGTTGGTTTTAGTGGATTTGCTCACTTTGTCCCTGAAGGGAAGGCAAACGTTTTCTTCTAACTCGCGCCTTGCGATGGAGCATCAGGACATCACACGGTAATGCAGGCAACTGAGTCATCTTCTCCTCTTCCTTCAGTGCTCTTGATGGACACTGCGTTTGTACACATTACTGAACCCGTGGCTTGTTTTAGACACAAAATTCTTTTCCCTACCTGAAAACAGATGGGGAAGAGTTTATGCATTGCCGTATGTGATTTACATTCACAATTTCCTTGTATGTTTCATAACTCTGTGGAGGCATGGTAAAAATGCCAAACAAGATGCCACTGACAGCAAAAGATGGAATTAATTTATTTTATTAAATAACATTCTCCTTCAGCAGTATTAGTTTAAATTTTTGAAAGGCTAATCTGACTAAATAGTCAATGAAGATATCTACATCATCTTGCTCTGAAAACAGACCAACTAAACTAATAACTAGTAATGCTGAAGTTGTATATCCAATTTCCATCAAGGAGATCAAACAAGGAAAGTTTGCTATCCTCCATGGAATACAATACCTAGCTGACTAACAGAACCATCAGGTGATGCTTGTTCCACACAAGCAGAGAGGAGAGACTAAGGCCAGAGTGGTGGTACTCTAGATGCTGCACAGACAAGGACATAGGCATGAATGTGAAGATAAAAAAAAGGTCATGAAGAAAAAAGCTGAAAGAAGACAACCTTGACAAGTCATCTAATGCAATGCTTACTGGCTTTTTACAGAAGACTTGATTGAGCAAGAAAGAATGATACCAGCCAATACAGGATGAAAATAAAAACATTGTAAGAGTTGGCTGAAAGCTCTGTTCAAAGCATAAGTGGAGGAATATATAGCAGAAAGAGGGATATATCCTAGACAGAGGTGATGAACAAGTTACCTACATGCTCCATGCTCAGGGACGTCCTGTGGGTGAGCTGGAGCAGTCAGTATCCTGGAGAGGACATTATAGAGCCTGTCACGAAGCTGCAACCTGGGAAAGATTGACTTCTCTGAACAACCAAATTACTCCAAATCTTTCCCAAGAACACCATTCCTTATGATGACATCAATATCTGCAGTTTCTAGTGCTAAGGAAAAAAAAACAAAACCAGAAACCAGCCATAAAAGCTGGCATCAGGCAGTGCATAAATGGCTGGGAAAATTGACAAAAAAACAGTTTTGTTTTAAATTCAGATACTAACATTTACACTGAAATGTTGAGCCACAGGAGAATGGAATCAACTGAGCCTATAAAAACAGAATGGGCCGCATTATTAGACAGCACTCAGCACCTTGGCTGAGTGAGGAAAACTGAACCTTGCCTTATTATTACCATTTCACATTGTTATGAAGGTCTTTGATTGGGTTGAGTTGATGGTTTTAATGGATCTGTCAAACACTAGGATAATCCTAATTTAAATGAAAAAGCTATCTCTCTCACAGGCACTTTTTTTTGATAAATGGCTCTTTCATTTAGACACGAGCCTAGCAAGGTATTGAGTCATGTGTTCAAAATATAATGCCTTACATGATTAACACAGAGTTAACATGGGAAAGGTATAATGTACTTTAAAAAATTTTCTTTATTCCCAAGAAGGAAAAGAAGGCTGGGATAACAAAATTAATATTTACTGCCAGCTCTACAGCAACTACATCCACATTCAGTATAAATTATTATTTCAATTCCACTGCCCTCCAGTAAGGTGGGGGTCCAGGGAGCTTAGGACAATAGATCATTTACAGTTGCCTAAAAATGTAACTCTAGTGGAAGAAAATTCCTTGATAAGCTTATCAAAATTATTACCAGAATGAGTAATTTCTTCCAACACAGTTAGAACTTGAGCGCAAAATCAATCAAATCAGTGAAAGCAGAAAGGCACATTTGTCAAAGCAGTATTACCAGCAAGGAGGCATATTATAGCAAAAGTGCAGAAAACTGCACTTTTTCTACTCAGAAAAGCTACAATTTGGCAAAGAACTTCAGCATGTGCCTAAATTATAAAGTATATTACATATGATGGAAACCAAGCAGTGAGGTTATTATTCCCCAGAACAGTGTAACTTAATTTCCTCCATTTGGCCATTAACAGAGCATGGGAAAAAATACCTTAGAAATTCAAGAGTAAATATATCCAGAGAAGTGGCAATATAAGTCTGATTGGTACAAGGCTTTTGGCTGTGATACCCAAACATCACAAAGCTTGTACAACTATATCTGTTACTGATTCACCTGCAATCGAACATGCTACAGATCTGCCAATATACCAGAGTGCCTCAGGCCTTTTTGGAAACCCATTCTACACAAGAAACAAGAAAACCCAGACTTTCATTATTTATGATTTAAAGTAGAGTCTCTAGAGCTTTGTCAAGGCTGAGAAATGTTCATGCTTCAGGGCACGTGGTAACCTCCAGCTAACAGAGGTCAGGAGAAACACCTCCCCACTGGCAGATTATCCCATGATGGTAGGACTACTTGTAGCATCTCAAGGTATGTGCTAAGGGCCACTGTTAAAGACAATGAGCTGACCTTGTCTGGTAATTCCTCTGTCCTTGATCACCAGGGGCATCTCCACGAGATCATCAAAGTATATTGGTGAAGGAACAACAGCTCATGGTAGAATCCCTGTGATGATTCTTGCTTCTACCCCAGCCACATGCAACCCCTCCAGAGGCTTGAGTGCCTCTGTGCAACGGAAGTTGGCTTTCAGGTTAAACCTGAAGGGTGACGGGCAAGATAGCTGTACACTGGGAATTGGAACTAGGACTGAAAGTATGGGGAGGACACCATAACAGATAGTCAGTGAAAGAAATGTGCTTTCAGGCAGAAGAGAAGAGAAGAAAGGGGATTTGTGTTGCATACAGTAGTGTACTTTGTCTTTTCAAGTCAACCCTGGAGCAGCTTTATGACTGTCAAGAGTTACACAGAGACCTTTGGACTCAGGTCTCACTGGGTATTTCCCTACCATCATATAACTTCGCTTTCCCATCACCTCCAGGCCCCTAGTCCCTGATCTTCCCCAGATGCGTAAACATCAGCTCAATCCCAAGCTATTTTGCAATAAACCTATCCAAAACAACCCCTAGATGTCCATGGGTAGTTTTTACTCCAAAACCCTTGCTCAGTGAGCAACGCAGATGAGATTTCGCCAGGTTCTGCTCTCCCTGCCTTACAGTGTGTTGAAACAGGGTCCCAGCTGGCTTTGCACCCTACAGAAGGCAGAGCCAAACACCATGTGAAAGCAATTGTTCTGCTCTGAAGGAGACAGGTCTTGATCACCATGGAGGATTAGTGGCCATAACCAATGAGGGGAACAGGGAAAAGGGTGAAAGGATGACAGTAAATGTCTGAGAAGACACAGATGGTAGTGTGATGAAATTCCCAGTCTTTGTAAGTCCTCTTCATTGAGTATATTATTCCCACTCAACAGAGTCCCACTGTAGAGCACACAAGCCCCAGTTACAGCTCAGCACTACAGCCCTTTTCCCCAGAGTGCTGAGGTTCCATCTCACCTGCAGCAATGATGGACAAATACAGCAAACCTGAATTCTGCAGGGCCAATATTTCTCCTGGAATGGTTACAGCTATGCTATGCACCAGTCTGTCCCAGTAGAGCTGTGTGGAGCTCTGACAGAGGAAATCTGGGCCCAGTCCTCGAGAGTTCATGAACCTTTCAGTAAAACGGGCTCCTGTTCCAACAAATCCTGGGCTGACGTCCAAGAAAAACTCCGGCTCCAAGAACATCCTGCCTTGCCATAGCTCTTCTGCACCCATCCACCCAGCTCATGCCAAAAAATGCTAGATGCTCTTTTCATCTTCGACTGCACACACAAAAAGTGGTAAGGGATCTTGCTACCAGGAAAACAAAATGAAAACAGAGAGGCCAGGTGTCTGCTAAAACCAGCTAGAAGGATCCTTTCTCATCTGTAGTAGCTGGGACAACAAGTGGGCATTAATTCACACAAAATTACAGCTGCATTCCCGTGGAATTATATGCTATATCCACATCTGTGCTTGCACTGAATATCGAGGAAGAGCAAGCAGAAGAGCATTTGGCTTTTCGGATTTGTTAGCCTGCTCTGGGAAAGTGACTTTTGGACACATGGCATGAACCCAGCGAGCCACAAATAGAATAAGGGATTTGGTGGTGTGTGCCCTTGCAGACAATAGCTGTGCGCAGGCACTGCTAGAAGTGACACAGCCAGCCCGCGGCTGCCAGACCTCATCTGCCGCCCATGCAGTCCAGGAATGGCTCTCGTTTTACATCCCTGGCCCTGCAGCAGAGCTGAACTGCCAGAACCTCCTCAGATAGATCACGCTTTGGTTACTGTAAGACATAAGCAGAGAGGATGGACAACCCAACCTCTCCAGGTGCTGGCTGGGACTCTGTCATGTAGCTCAGCCAACGCCACCTTGATATCACTCTGTTGTGTGCCATCCTGCCCATGGACTATCCCTGGTTCCAGGGATATCCCTGGAACTATCCCCCAGTTCCAGCTCTCCAGATATAAAATCAAAGAATCATAGGATGGTTTAGGTTGGAAGGGACCTTAAAGATCATTTAGTTCCAATACCCCTGCCATGAGCAGGAAAACCTTCCACTAGACCTGGTTGCTCAAAGTCCTGTCCAACCTGGCCTTTAACACTTCCAGGGATGAGGAAGCCATAAGTTCTCTGGGAAACCTGTTCCAGTGCCACAACACCCTCAGAGTGAAAAATTTCTTCCTGAGATATAATCTAAATCTCCTCTCCACCAGTTTGAAGCCATTAATCCTCATCCTATCACCACATACCCTTGTAAAAAATCCCTCTCCAGATTTCTTGTAGGCCCCCTTCAGGTACTGGAAGGGGCTCTAAGGACTCCCCAGAGCCTTCTCTTCTTCACTCTGAACAACCCCAGCTCTCTCAGCCTGTCCTCACAGCAGAGGGGCTCCAGCCTTCGGATCATCTTTGTGGCCTCCTCTGGACCTATTCCAACAGGTCCATGTCCTTCTTATGTTGGGGGCTCCAGAGCCGGACACAGTCTTCCAGGTGGGGTCTCATGAGAGCAGAGTAGAGGGGCAGAACCCCTCACCCTGCTGGTGACACTGCTGGGGATGCAGCCAGGGACACGGTTGGCTTTCTGGGTACAAGTGCACATTGCCGGTTCATGTTGAGCTTCTCATCCACCAACACCCCCAAGTCCTTCTCCTCAGGGCTGTTCTCCATCCATTCTCTGTCCAGCCTCTATTTGTGCTTGGGATTGCCCCGACCCATGTGCAGGACCTTGCACTTGGCCTTGTTGAACTTCATGAGGTTCTCACAGGCCCATCTCTGTGTGAAATACCCACATTTTTGAACTCACAACCACACAGCGTGTCTGGTGTGCTGCTGGTAGGAGCAGAAAGGTTTCTACCCTTGAATGACAGTGTCACACGCAAAGTCTGGAGTTTCCTTCCAGATGTGACTCTTTCAGGAAGAAGTCAGGCATACCCAGGGGACTTTGACACCCACCATGCAACAGTAAAGAGCAGAGTGCTCTGTGCCAGGGTTGGAACTTCTTTCAACCACAGAGCACAGTGAGCACAGCTCAGGGATTTACAAAGCAGTGGTAGATCAAAGAAACAACTATGTGGATTTTTTTCAGGCACAGTCAGACAGGGTTAGACAGGGCTAGACAAGCATGCTGCTATCATAGGCACTGCATTCCTGGCTATTGTATGCTCAATGAACAGCAAAACTCTCCCTGATGTATGCACTAAGTGGGTAGGACAGCACTGGAACAGCTTAGCACAACTTCACTATATAGCCTATACCACTGACATTGATTTTCCTTTCAATCAAGAAGAAACAGGGGAAACCTCTGTTTCTGCCACTGCCACCTCCAGGAATTTTCAATCATCCATGCAGAGAAGCTCATTATCATCGCTATGCAAACTACAAAGGAAACAAAAATCCTCCTGCTGATCTGATGTGCAATGCCAGCCCTCCGAGGAGCAGGTTCGGGTCTTCACGCCACCTCCTATTCCCTCTGCAGCTCTTAGAAAGTTGCTTGATCTCTCTGCGTCCTTCAGATCTGCCTCTATAAAACGAGGTTAGTGCTGCTGACCCAGAAGGCTGTTGTAAGGAGAAAGGTCTTCACTTATCACTTATCTCCACACAGAGAGGAGAAGGAGAAGGAGAAGAGAAGGGGTTTATTTTCAGCCCTGCTTCATAATTGAATAAGCTGCTATTTGCAAGTAATTGGGGGAAAACACTCAAGTGCCTCTAAGTGGGGTGAAAGAGGAGAATTCCTCCAATTTACATCTCCTTGTCACCAACTGAGATAAATATGCTTTATCTTTCTTATCAAATTACTGTGAAAGGTGGCCAAACTGTGCAACAACAATCTGTCCCGGTATGGATAGATGGCATGTGTGCTTAGCACTGGCAGGACAAGTGATTAATGGGACCTTCCTTAACGGCCATGTGTTTTAGCTACAGTTATCACCTAATACTTAAACTAATGGGTAGCTAAGGCCTCGAAGTTTCACCTGTTAAATTAATGAAAAAAGCTTTCTCCCTCCAGCCTCCCATCCAGTCCCACTTACAAATCCAGTTCTGCTGCAGATTTACCCAATAATGGAACTGGGAGAGGTTTAAGCCTGTTTACAGCCCTGATACCAGGATCCAGGGGAGTCTATACAAACTGCAAGATCAACAGCAGGTCTGGCCATGAACATGATCTGTCCAAATGGATCATGTTCATGTAATGGATCAAGAGCAGCCCTGAGGAGAGAGACTTGGGGCTGTTGGTCGATGAGAAGCTCAACATGAGCCAGCAATGAGTTCTCACAGCCCAGAAAGCCAGCCATGTCCTGGGCTGCATCCAAAGAGGCGTGGCCAGCAGGGAGAGGGAATGGATTCTGCTCCTCTACTCTGGTCTTGTGAGACCCCACCTGGAATACTGTGTCCAGCTCTGGAGCCCCCAACATAAGAAGGACGTGGACCTGTTGGAGTGGGTCCAGAGAAGGCCACAATGATGATCAGAGGGTTAGAGCGCCTCTCCTATGAAGGCAGGCTGAGAGGGTTGGGGTTGTTCAGCCCGGAGAAGAGAAGGCTCCAGGGAGACCTTAGAGCGGCCTGCCAGTACCTGAAGGGAAAGAAAGCTGGAAAGGGACTTTTTACAAGGGCATGTAGAGATAGGATAAGGAGTAATGGCTTCAAACTGGAAGAGGGGAGATTTAGAACAGATATCAGGAAGAAACTTTTCACCATGATGGTAGTGAGGCACTGGAACAGGTTTCCCAGAGAACTTATGGCTTCGTCATCCCTGGGGGTGTTCAAGGCCAGGTTGGATGGGGCCTTGAGCAACCTGGTCTGATGGAAGGTGTCCTTGCCCATGGCAGGGGTGTTGGAACTAGATGGACTTTAAGGTCCCTTCCAACCTAAACCATTCTATGATTCTATGATTCTAAGTCTACATTGGAGGTGGTTAGACTGACTGTAGCCCAGACTCGAAGCAGGCATACCATGATTACACAAAGGCAAGCTCACATACCCTCCCACAGAATGCATTTTGCCCACACTTCATCTGTCCACACTGCAGGTGTAGGCATCTCACATACCCCTCAAATGATCTGCATCAGATCATTTGTATCTCAGCACTCATGTAAGCGATGTAAACAGTGGTTGAGGTTTGACCCATGTCCATGCTGAACTGGCCATGTGAGCAGACCCTTGATGATTTCATATGGTTTCATGAGGCTCTATCAAAACCAGCCTGGGATAAAAGAAAACCTAGGGCCTTCCCAGGCACCTGACATCACGCGTGGCCCTCAGGTTTAGGATATCCACATGTAAGTGTTGGCACGTACCTGTGGGCTAGCATCTGAGCTCACATTAAAATCAACAGAGACTATGGGCAGCACTCAGGTGCTTAAACAAATGCCTCTAGTGCCATTTTAGACACTCTAGGCAATCCTATCTGGTTCCAACTACAGCTTCAGACAGGCACAGTTCGCTTGTATGGCCTCTGTTCTCTCTACCAACCCCATGCAAGCAGCTGGGGTACCATGGGCTATGTTAAAATGCAGTAGAAGCCCATAAAAACCAAGTCTTTTCAGTGGTGAACGGTGCCAGCTGAGTGCAGAGAATGATTCACGGTAATGCAGACACCTTTGAGCTATCGATCCAGGAAGGGGTCGGTCACTCATAAGTCCTGTGCTAATTCTACCTGGCCCATAAAGATTTTTGGATGCCATCAAGCATCTCAGATAGCACTAGGCATCTGTGTTTGGCAAATGAACACTACCTTTGTGCTGTCATTTGCACTAGCGAAAAAATAACATAAAATGCTTCCAAAAAGGATTCACACCCAGTGTTGATGTGAATGATCTCATGAGGTACAATGCAGTTGGTAAACAAATCCATCCTTTTTGGGTCAGTTATTGCTTATTTTCTCTGAGCAAAATTCCTACCTGATATTTTAAGGTTGCAAGTCTGCATTAAATAATAGCATCTCACTTAACTCATTTTACATTTATATTGCCTCTCACATGTGTCTGCTGCATAGGATGCTAACTGCACTCCTTGCCAATAAGCTGTCCAGAGAAGCAGAACAACATTAATGATCAGGAAAAACAAAAGCTAGTCAATAATAACCTCAGAGGTAATTTCATGATGAGAAATTCGCCCGCACCCTTATTTGTGCCTGGGAGCTCTCGTTGTTCTTATTATGAATCCTCAGGCATGAAAAGTGGATGTGATTTCTAATTTAAATAGAGTTTGCATCACCCTCCAAAAATGAATCTTCCCGAAATGATTAAGCAGGGCTTTAACATTGCATTTTGAAGAGTGCTGCATGTTCTGAATAATGTTGCAGGTGCATAATTGAATGATGCAGACAAGCACCACTGCCCTTCACCAGACAGAAACGGGCAACCCTTAACCATGCCTTGTAGACTTCACATAGCCATGTGCTAACATGGAGTGGATCAAGGATCTGCTCTTCTGTCATGAAAGCATGGGGAGTTCTCCCTGAGGTATCCCAAGAGGTCATCATGGCAGCAAGCTGCTGACCCACGAAGGACAATGCCAATGACACTGATGTTTGGTGAGATGTGCTGTAGTTTAGATCATGTCTTGTCCTGAATGTCTGAAGATCTGGAAAAGAGAGTGACACCCGTAAACCTAGAAACTTTTAACAAACTGGTAGCACTGGCAGTTAGACATGAGCCTCACTACTTCAATGAGTAAATGGAGTTTGCTTAACAGTTGCAATTTATCAAAAGACATTTCTTTCCCTGACAGTACATACCAAACCCTGCTGCAGAGCTCATGTGAACATGCACCTTGGTACCCTTTAGACACCACAAAGCAATGTGGTATCTCTCTCACTTACCAGAGAATGAATAAGGCACCAAATTCAAAGGACTCCCACACCTTTAGACGTGGCAGAAAATATGAACTAGTTTGACCACTTGATAAGGTTAGAGCCAGAAATAATATATTTATCTGAAGATAGACCTGCATCACTGGTCTAGAGTTACAGGAAACTATGATGTCAGATTTTATTACAGTTTTGCAGAACAAAGATTTTCCTTAGCTGTAGCAGTATCTCAGATAGCTTCTGTCTCCTCTCCTAAGCGAGGTGGAATCTCCATCTATAGATTCTTTGCTGCTTACACTGTCTAAAGCAATTTCAGTGTCAAATATAAGCTTTGAAAGTGTCTTTTACATCCTTCCTAGCCCCTGCCCTTCTGTGAGAAGGAAAGAGGTTTGGTATGAAGGTTTCTAGATCATTTAAAATTAGTGTTTCCCAACCTTGCTCACCTACTCCTCATGGTCATTTCCTTCCTATTTCCTATCACCAGTGCTGCATTTGTACCTGACTTAGCACATCTGGCCTCAAGCTCCTTGTGTCTCCTACAGCTGCCTAAAAACACCTTCATAAAATTCCTGGATGTTATAAGAACTATTAAACAGAATTTCTTGCTAGAGTCGTAATTATCTTCTCTCTGTGACAATGCCATCACATAGTACCTGTGAGGAACGAGGCAATTAAATTCTGTTATACTCCACACCTCATGCACAATAACTGGGGATTCTTTCTACAATGGTTGTCATATTAATTGTCCCTTGAGTATAAAACAGTGATGCTGTTCAAGCTGGTTTCTGCACATCAGGCACTTCGTGGCAACTCTGCATCATTCATTGATTTTTCCGCCAGCGGAGGTGGCATTAGCATGAAGGCAGGTTTCAGTCAGCAAAACCCACCCTGAGGAACACTTCTGGAGACTGACTGGCATCACCTTCCCAAAAAGCAGGTCCCTCCCAAACTCACCATTCTCAACACAAGATACCCCCCAATGCTGCACACAGGGTTGCAGCCACGTCTGGGTCACACACCCTATGGGGCCATCACATCTTCCTCCTCTTGCTTGGCCATCAGTGGGTGCTTGGCTGCAGCAGCCAGCTACACTCGGGGGTCACAAACGGGGGGCAGGCCAGTAGTAGGGAGCGGTGGGTGTTCCTCTCCCTTCCTGCCTCCCCTCTCAGTCAACTCATCTATTTAGCTTCAGGAAGACCAAGAACTTATTTTTGGTACATTTAGTTTTTTTTTCCAAAATAACTCCATTTACTCCTACAGGGAGGACAAGGACACAGGGATTTGGGCTACCCCTATAGCAGGGAAGCTGTGTTTGGGAAAGCAGAGTCTCTGCAAAGGATTTTGAGATCAGAGCAACCTTCCACAGCTAAATAAATCCTCAGGTGCATGAAGAAGTAAGAAGGACTAAGGTGGGGTTTTAACCTCCGTACTGCAATCCTGTGTACAGCTTTGGGTCAAGTAGGCTGAAAAACATTTAAAAGCCTATATTAAACACTGCTCACACTGTTCAAGAGCTATGGAAAGGGGCTTTTGTGAAGTTTTGAGGAAGTGATTACACAGAATATGAGGCTGATCTGATTCTCGCAGTTAAAAATGTAGATATTAATGAGTTATTTCGCAAAGCAGAGAAAGAAACAGCAATAAGTTGGGTTGTCAGTTGATACACTATTTCCTCTTTCAACCCTGCATCTAGAATTTAAGCAAAATTATTACCAGAAGAACCAGTGTACTTTCATTTAAAAATTAAAAATCCTCTACTATATTTTCACCAGCTAAAATATGCTTAAAACACTACCCTTTGGATCCTGTGGCAGCGTTCAGAGCTCTGACATGGTAGAAATAACTGCAGAGCAAGACAGTGATAGAGAGTCAGGACCCTCGTGGTGAAGGGTTTGCGAACTACCTCAGAGGTTCAGAAGGGTGAGCAGGTCCCCAGCATATGGCTGAAGTAATTGCTCTCACTTCCTTGCTTCGCAGAGCAGCTCGGGATAGCAAGCGTGGCCTCATAACACAGCGGGGGAGAAGTCAGAGCATAAAAACCATGTTCCTCTATTATCTCAGAAAGTAAGAACACATAGTTTGCAGAGTCAGCATCAAATGGCCACCAGCGACCTAAAAACCAGGTCATATCCAGACCCATCTGCATGTTATGCTGGAGGTTAAGGTGAACTTGAGGGAGTGCTGGCTGATGGGCATTAAAAAAACACAGCTTGAAATCAAAGGCCTGGTATTGTTGAATATCTCATTCCAAGGACAAGACATTTACTGGCGGCAAGAAATCTTTCTACCATGCGAGCACATGAATTAACCCCTTCCCCTAGAAATCATTTTGTCTTATAGCATAGGTGAAAAACAAACAATTCCATGGCTGGGGTCCTGCCAAAATACACTTTAATAACAGGTAGAAAATTATCAGAAATTAATCATTATCTCTGTCATATACAGAGGGAAATTGAGGCAAAGAAAGGGACTGCTGGGAGGTCAGAGGGGCAGGAGCTGGAGTTCCAGGGATTCATTCATACTTGGCAGTTTCTCTAAGTGCCTGTGCAACCTTGGTGCCCCAGAAGCTTATGGTGTATAATAAATTTCCAAGAAAAAAGAATAAAACAAATTAAGAGTCTTTCATCAAAATGGTGCAAAGAGATGAGAGATCTGAGCTTTCAAATTTGGAAAAAAAAAAAAGCGCATCTCTTCAGCAAATCTAAATCCCCCTTTCTTCTCCCTCCCCACTCTGGTCCCCACCTCCTCCAGTGAATGACTTACCCGGACCCCATAAAGACAAGGGAAAATGTTGTGTTTAAGGTGATTAACGTGGGCCAGTGTGCCAGGGGTGTGGAGGTCACCTCTGAAGACTGTGCTTTTATAGATGGCAATTCATTGCTTCAACGCTGGAGCCCTTCTGGCAGTGTGCAAATGCCTGCGAGCCAAGTCTGTTATTTAAGTCTCACCTACCACAACACGTGCAATAGGACTCCTATCTAAAGATCTTCGGGTGCACGCTGGGGTGTGAGGAGAGGCAGGAGCTACTTCTATCCAACCACAACCCCTTTCAGGGTAGTTTGATACTAAAACGTTCTTCCCCATGTAAGTCATCCCTCTCTGCACTCTCTGTTGTCCTGGTTTGAGAGCTTGGCTTGCAGCACCCAAAAGTTCTTTTCTGCTGCAGCTGTGTGGCTGCTTATTGTCCCTGGTCACCAGGATGTTCCCGGGGACCAAGTTGTTCCTTACACTCCAGGGTGGCACAGCAGGGACTTAACAAGTGAAGAAAGACTCCAGTTCCCCTGCCTATCCCTTCAGGCTTCATCTCGCCCCACTCAGTGCCAGAGAGTCACAGCCACACAATCTGCTGGACCACGCATCAGTCAGTTACCCAAAGGATGTGACACAGGAGAAGAAGGGGAGACAGGGACATACATATCCAGTGTGTCCTTCTGCCCTCCACGTCCCCCCTTCCAAGTTGGGGGTTTCTGAAAGCTGGGTGGGTATAACCAGGTGATAAGACTTTGCAGATAAATTTTCTTCTGTGTGGGCTCGGGCTTTGGGGTTACATGGCCATTGGATGAGATCCATATAGCAGGTTTGGGGTTCTCATTCACCGTGTCCCTCTGTTTCTGCCATGCTGCAATTGCTGTCCCACAGCTGTTTCCACAGGTGTAGGAGGGGGCTGGGGTAAGTCAGAGATGAACCTTGGACTTCTACCTCTAGGTCTCTAGTTCTGTCCTTCTCTGATGAAAGATTAGGGCTTGACTACACAACGGCAACTTATGTTGTTATTTACAGTCCCCTCATCTCCATCACTGCTGGGAAATGCCTTATTTTGCTTGCTGCTATTTTAACCTCTTTCAGAACATTGTGAAGGAGCAGCTTCTCTTCTAACCCTGAGCAACACATGCCATGCTACCTACCAGGGTCTCCCTTCTTTCTAACTTACCCCCGCCCAGCCACAGTTGGACTGGACACACGGCCAGCAAAAGGTCTCTGAGAAGTGCCACCCTGCATGCTTTTAGTCGTCTTCTGCCCGGGTTTATTTTTCTTGCCTGTCATCACACAGGTTCAACCCCTATAAAGGTAGCTCTGTTGTTCTGTTTCAAAGACAGCTTTGAGGCACCGCTCCAGGATCAGGACACCATTGACATGTTACAGGAGAGAAACCACAAAAACTGACAGTTTGCTAGGGTGCACTGGAGCGGTCTAGGTAAAGCATGTGATCACCAAACTATTACTGTAGTCTATCCTCTGCAATATTAACGCACCACACAGTCTTGGTGGAAACCACAACACACAGATATAAGTAATGTCCTGACTATCATCGCCTACGAGCAGATCAGTGGCCCATTTAAAAGAAGTTCAGACTGAGGAGACACTTGGGAAGCTAAAAAAGGCACAATAGCCCTTGCACACTCAAATCTGCCGCTCCCGGATGAGCAACCCATAGTGCCTGCAGTCCCTGGGGCTGTAGCTGACTGGTGTCAAGCAGTAGGGTGGGAGTCACCCATCAGCCCCCCTGGCGGACAGCCTGTATCTCCAGGGTCTGAGCCAGCTCCCACAGCTGGCTATCTCCATCCTTCCAGCCCAATGCTGAGACTTGCCTGAGTTCCACTGACTGCAACGGCAAGCAAAACAACCCATGGAGAGATGGAAATGCCTACACTGTGGAGTCAGATCAACCTCACGCTTTGTGGGGTTGATCTGGATGTCTCCTTCTCTTCATCTCCCAAACAATGTGCAGAATTTCCCCCTTACACAGCAAAAAAAACCCAGCCACCCAATAGTGGATGCTTTCTTCATACTCTCTTTGTTATACGTTGTCTAAGCAGACACGACTAGTACATTAAGCAAATGCATAGGAGAAAAATTCCTTCATGAGTTTTTCAGAGAAAAATCACACATCTTTCCTTTTTATGTTGACTGAAGGGTTTATATTTTTTATTGGATCATAGATCAAATACTGGGGGTGGAAATCTATATCAAAGATAGTTCATGTTTTCATTGCAAAGGTTTATTTGGCAAATAAAGCTAATTTGACTAATTAAAGGAGGAAAAGAAGAGCATGCTCCCTTTTACTGGGCAATAAACTGGGAGTAGTGAGTTAACAAAACAGAAAAATAGCTATCACGGTGGAAAGAGATTTTTTTTTTTCAGTTTTCCACCTTCATCTCAGAGAAGGGCAGAACTCTGCATTGCTGGGTATCCAGAACTCACCCAGGGATGGTGGATGTCCACACACTTCCCAAGTGTCTCCTCTTGAACATATCCAACAATCCTTGCAACCACAGAGCACCCTCAGCAAGCTCCTCCTGTTTGCTACTCATTGAGCCCACCTCGCAGCTGCTGTGCCTTTCTCCATCCCTTAAGCACTCTGAGCAAATACCAACAACACCCAGTAAAGGAGCAAAAGGAGCCTGAGGCTGCTGGGTTAGCAGTGAAACCTACTGGTTAAGAAAACAGGCTCTGGGAAACAGGTGAAAAAAAGGAATCAACCCATCAGGCACTCATGCATACACGGTGTTTTGAAACTGGAGGGGCAGAGATTGTCCTGGGGAAAGGGAGGGCTGTGCAGGACCAGCCCAAGAGCCCCTACACACCAGAGAGGTACACATCAAAGGTTGTCCCATCAGAACAGGTCAACCTGTACCCTGTGGAGCTAAGTGATCACACACCCCATCAATCAGCAGGCCTTCCTGCAGGAATAGGCTCCCAGCAGAGGATGTAAATCCCGGGTGCCGTATGGGCGAAACTCTGCCCTTCGCTCCAGGTCTTTGGGTTTGGCTGCAAACGACGCAGTGAGCACAAGGGCGGGCAGATCCAAGACGCAGTTTCACACGACCTTCCTCCCTGAACCAAAACTGCTGACGTCCACCCGGCCCCGTTTCTGGGCACGGATCCAGACCCTGCCTGTGAAAGTTTGTCCCACTTCCAAAACATCTCAGCTGGAACCACTGAATCCCTGAACCTGCTCTGAGAATAACCCTGGACCATGGTTCACCTACATGCAAACGCAGCCCCAGTCTGCCTGCTGCACAGGTCTCCAGCAACAACCTGAAAACACCCACTGCTAGACCTCCAAAACAGGGGCATGGAGACAAAAAGCAGTCTGCAGACTCACAATCCATAAATAAGCCTGGAAATTAAGCACTGGTACCCTCAGTTTGTAGCCAAATCCCTGTCTGTCCCACATAACACTACCTGTCTTGCCACCCTGTGCCCATCACCAAAGGTTCCACTTTGGTACCTCCATCCTTCTACCTCCTCCTTCACAAGTGCAGAAAAGTCCACACCTCAGCTGTGCAGGTTACAATAGAAAGACTGGAGAAAGGAGTCGTTGATTTTTTTCTTTTTCTTTTTTTTTCCTTATGTTAGTCTAATTTTCCATCTAAAATAAATAAGGAAATTATTGTTTTGAGAGGTGTCCTTATCTTTAACAAGATACTTGGATTTTCATATCAAGGCTCTTATTTCTTGGAGATAATAAAAAAAAATGCTCCAGGGAATTCTGATTTACCTTCAGTGGCTGATGAGAAACCTATTGATAAAAATTAGGAAATATTGGAGAAAGAATTGAACAGATTGTGTCTGAGGACTATCTCTACACACAAATAGGTGTAAAAAAATAAATAAAAGTAATCAAGGCCATTCCATCTAAATAGATATAGACAGGCTCCTTTCGCAGTAAGAGAAGCGGTTATTGTAGTTCTTATTCTCCAAAAAGAAGAACAAAGAAGAGCTCAAACCCATAAACTAGCAAGTCAACATGATTAAAATAATCTATAAACATGAAGCACTCAAAATAGGAATGTAATTGGGACAGTGAAGGAGAAAAAAAACCAACAAATACTGAGTTGCAGAATAACATTGCAAAATAACATTTCAAATAGCAATTTAGCCTCTCTCAACTTATAGGCTGGCTGGAAATGAGCTTAAAGAAACCTGATAAGCAGATAACTACACTATATCGATTCATTCTGCCCTCCAACATGGCTCCTTTAATGGGATCTTTGCGCATTGGAAAGGGGTGGAGAGCCGGCTGCCATCCCTTGGCTAACAGTTCAAATTCTCTTCTTAATGGGAAGTTTAATCCCAGATCTGTTCAAAGGACCACAGGGAGAGAAATGGACCGGAGCATCTTCTGAGCCACGTTGTGTCCCAACTCCACCAATCCTGGTGGTCACCAGCTGGTATGTGATTAACATCTCAGTGAGAAACAATGACCCCTTCTGTCCCTGCCACGGGTAGATTCAGAAGTTATCTTCTGCTCCAAGCCACGGATCACAGCAGAAGGGTTCCTGCCAATGTCTACCAGCAGCTCTTTCCCAGGTCTTGCTTCAACTCTGGAAGCACAGTCCCTTTGCAAAACTCAGTCCCAACTCAGCAGCTCCTCCTACCCTTCCACACCCTACTTCTTCGCCTTCTCAGCTGCACCTTGCAGGAATCTGTGACAGTGTGCTCCCTCCTCTCCAGGTGCCACATGATCGTTATCTCCCGTAACCCTGCCCAAGCGATAACCCGCCATGGTCATAATGGGTGCATTATCCCCATCCAGGGAGACCTTGTAGCAGCCTTCCAGTGTCTGAAAGGGGCTTAGAAGAAAGCTGGAGAGGGACTTTTCACAAGGGCATATAGTGACAGGATGAGGCTTAATGGCTTCCAACTGGAAGAGGGGAGAGTTAGAATAGATATCAGGAAGGCATTTTTCACTCTGAGGGTGGTGTGACACTGGCCCAGGTTGCCCAGGGAAGCTGTGGGGGCCCCATCCCTGGAAGTGTTCAAGGCCAGGCTGGAAGAGACTGAGCAATCTGGTGTGGTAGGACGTGTCCTTGCCCACGGCAGGGGGGTTGGAACTAGGTGGTCTTTAAGGTCCTTTCCAACTTAAACCATTCTATGATTCTATGTAGTGGTGATGGCGGCATCCGGAGCTCAATGTGGTTTCAGGGAGGCAGATAACAACAGGATAGACAAGGGCTAACTTGAGTAATGCTGGTTCTGTGCTCAATATGCAAATATGACTATAGGTCAATCATCTTACCCTCAGAAACAGTGAACAGCCCAAGAGCCTGTTGAGCTCTCCTGAACATCAGCACCTGCACGCCAGGATCTCCCCTTGAGTAGGGATGCCTTCAAGGTTACTCCTTGAGGTTCAGATGTTCCTTGCCACAAGAGAGCCTCGGTAAGTGACTAATGGCATGCTGAACTTTGACATCTTAGCTAACTGATATAAAGAGTGGGTTGTGCATATACAATCCTTTAGACATAAACCATTGACCAAGTCTGGGACTAGGATTGGATCCAGCTGCATCTAGACTCCTCTCTGAGTAGGAGTTTAGAAAGCCTGGAGGTCCTTTCTGAACCTCATGATTCAATGGGAGGGGTGTCCCTGACATCTGTGTCTGACCCTGCAGTAAATAACCAAGTGTGCCTTGCCATCTCGAATCTTGTTAAATCGTTACATCTACTATCAAATTTATTAAATCCTTGTTTTATATCAATAAACATATTGCTGCTTCTCTCTTACAAGTGAAGTGCCTCACTCTACCCACGACAGAATCACTGGGGTTATGAGGAAAGGTCTAAGATGGTTTAAGATATAAAGGGAGGCACAGCTGGACTGTGAGGCATGCTCCTTGTGAAGGCATTTTCATAACTTTAGAGAGGCACCAGCCTTCTTTGGTTCTGGTTTCCTCTCAAATTTATTTGCAAACATTCAAGGGTGCAGGGGCTAGGATTTAGCATTTTCTCTTCACATATGCCTGAACAAGTAATGTCCCTGGTGGGAGCCTTTGCTGGTCCTTCATGGCATGCCAAAAAGGTGTGCAACCAGCATCAGTCTCATTACAGAGCTAAGGAAAGCAGCAAATGGTAAGAAGCCCGAACCACACAAAAACAGGGTACTCTTCTCCCTTTATGGAACTTCAAGTAATTTCCACAAGATTAAAACAGTTTCTAGGGGAGATTTCCTGGGAGAAATGCAGTTTCTTGGACCACAAATTTTGTCCTTGGGAGGAGTGTCCGGGAAGGGCTAAAGGTGCTCCAGAGAGGTAAGGTGGTGGTGTTGACTGAAAGCTGAGGAAAGAGGCAGATGAGAGCTCTCACATCACAGCCATGAGTTGTGATCTCTTCCCAGCCAAGCTCAGGAAGGGGAAACACCAAAGCACCTGGGATGGACTGCGAAAATAACCCCAACTCCAGACAGAAACTTCAACGGGGAGGGAGGGGAAAGGAACAGAGAAAGGATGTTTTCAAGGCAGGAGAAACACCATCTCTTGAGAAGCCAGGGATGTGCCAGCTCTCCAGCAGGAGGGCTCTACATCTTCCTGGTCTTCCCCAGAGTCTTATTAGAGCTAACAGGACCCTCACATAGAATTATAAAATCGTTTTTTTTGGAAGAGACCTTTAAGATCATTGAGCCCAACCATCAACCTAACACTGCCAAAACCACCACTAAACCATGTCCCTCAGCACCACATCTGCCCATCTTTTAAACACCTCCATGGATGGCAATTACACCACTTCCCTGGGCAGCGTGTTCCAATGCTTGATAATCCTCTCTGTGAAGAAATTTTTCATAAGGTCCAATCTAAACCTCCCCTGGTGCAACTTGAAGCCATTTCCTCTTGTCCTACTGTTTGTGGCTTGGGAGAAGAGACTGACCCCCACCTCTCTACAACCATCCGTGAGGCCAAAGCAGATGATTCAGGACTGAGATCACAATTTGGGGACATTCAGGTCTGAGTGATTTTTGCAGCACACTGAAGAGATGAGTCCTTTGCAAAGAAAATAACACAACTGACTCCCTGCTTGGCCTTGATTTTTCTAGAGGCGGCTGATGTTTGATTCAAGGATTTTGGCAGATACTTATGCATTAGAGATATGAAGACCACAGAAAGGAGAGGAGAAAGGAGAAGTATATTTCCCTGATGGAGCTGTTGCTTGTATAATAATTTCAGCAAAATTCCATAGCCTGTTAATTAGCTGAAAAACTAATTTTATAGAAAATCTGTTACACTTCCGAAAATAAGTAGCAGCCCTATTTAAGGCTTCTTGTTTGTTAAACAAGCCCAGGTCAGCAGAAACTTTGCATCTGACTATACGAACCTTAGGGTTTATATGTGTTATTAACAACCAGCAATGTCATATTTATCAGCCTATGGGCTAAGCAAGAAATGAGCTGATGGGAACTAGAACCTGTGCTAGGCTGTGCTGACTGCTCCCACCATGGTGACTGGCACTCAGAAGCACTCCAGTCAGCTCCAGACACTGAAAAATCCTGAGTTGGGCCTTAAAATTCACATGCCCTGCTTGAAAACCCACAAGAGAATTTGACAGTTATGAATAATAATAGCAGCAGCAGCAGCCTTGGTGTCTTACCCTTGGCTTTCTGCTGTATTTCCAGTTTGCAGTTCTCAGAGAGAATTTACATTTTGATCAGGAAACCTGAGAATATCATGCATTAGAGGGTCCCAGGAGCTGTAAGTATCAGAAGAACTTCCTATATTAAATGTAAAACTAACAGTAAAATTACACAACAACAGTGTTGTGCCTGGCGTCTTTCAAAGCAGGCATATATGTATTTCTTTCACTTACCTAGAGAAATCTAGCAAACATCAGTCCTCTCCAGCAACTAAGGGACGTTATGGGATAGTAAAAACCCAGTGAATAAACCCAGATAAGGAGAAATAATTGACTGTCTTTAAAAAGCTAAAAAAACTGGCTAAAAAAGATTGCCACACAAAGTATTGGAGCTGCTTAAAAATAATCAGGGAAGAATTAAGTAGTTTTATAGCTGATTTCAGTCTGCAGGCTTTGAGGGAACAGGGGTTTTCGTCCCAGTGACCTTCTGCACATGACACATTTTTAGCCTGCATTATTTTGTGTTTGCATTTGGACATTTTTAGTTGTCCTTTTCTCAATTTCTTCAGTTTTGCCTTGAAAAGGCGGAATAAGAGAGCAGCAATAGGAAAGCCAAAAATATCCTTGATTTTCATTTTCCAAAAATGGCCCATTTGAAAGCAAAAAAAAAAAAAAAACCATGTTTTGTTTGGTGGGTTAAGGCAAATGCCCCATTTTGAGTAATAATAATAAAAAAGCTGTTTCCAATCCAAACAAGCCTTCCAGCACTAGGAAATACATGATTTGACCATGCAAGTGGAAGGTGTTTCAGCAGACTTAGGGCAAACTGAGAAGCAGCAAGCACATTCAGGACTGCAGCCACAGCACTGGCCTTTGTCCCCATCTCTGTCCCTTCTGCAACAGCCTTGAATCTCCCACCTCAGTTTCCCTGTGTGTAAAACACACTAAAAATAGTAAGTATCCTCCCACAGGAAGCTCCACGGAATAATTAACTAATGCTTGCAAAGTGCCAGCAACACTAATTACTATCATTATGCAGGAGAGGAACAGTTGGGGTTTGTTTTGGTCCTAATGGTGCTTGTTTTCCTGGGCTCAACGAGCCACAGCATCAATGAGCCACTGATGGGGCTGTAAGTGGCTCCCCAAGGCGCTGCAGCAGTTTCTGAAAGTATAAACACTAACAAATTAATTTAGCTCTCCAACAGCCTCCGGGAAAGTGAAGGCTCCAGCCTCCAATCAGCATGGCATGTTGGGGAAAAGGAAAAAAAAAGTTATTCCCATTATTCTGGGCTGATAAAGTGCCTGGGCTGAGCTTTACATCTCCATCCACCCTTTGATTCGCCCTGGAAATCCCATGTGGTCACACCAGCAGGACTAGGGCCATCATGGTGGCTCTGATGAGGCACCTGAAGCCATTTTCTGGGACCAGGGAGCCGGGGATGGGTTCATCACTGGTCCAGGCAAGATGAGGGAAACCACCTGGGTTTGGAGGGAGGGAAGGAGAAGAAAGGACTTAGGCTAAGAAACAAGAGCCAAGACAAGCCTTGTACCTTCTGGACAAAAATCAGGCCTTGTCTATGAACCAGTAATGGTTTGGAAGGACCAGAGGTATGGACATCACCATATTCATCCATAGAGAAGGGACTTCTGGTGGCAGACAGGCCTTTCACTGAGCAGAGGCATTAGAAAATAGAGGATCCAAGCTACAACATGCCCAACTGAACGTTTATCTGTCTGGGAAAGTAACAGATTCTCTGTAATCCTCCTTTTTAACATCAGGAGAGGCTCCCAGGTCAATAGATTTGGGGGATTTCAACCAGAAATTAGAGCAGGGGCAAAAACCACATTGTTGTTTGCAATCTGGCAGACGTTCATCCCCTGCAGGGCCTTTCCTGGACGATGCACCAGAGGTGTGCAGAGACAGCATCCTTCAGCAGCATCCCACCACCAGAGCCTGCTGACTGATAAAAGGCTTTCTTCAGGTTTGAAAGAGAAATAGCCAAGTTCAGACTAAGTGCAGACCAGGAACCGCAGCTGAAATTTAATTGCATTCCCCAGTTAGACAATTGGAGAGAAAGAGTCTGGCTGATTAGTGTCTATTTGTGAAGACCTAACGAAGCAAGGAGATGAGAACAGTCCGTGGCCTGCACATCTTCCAAAGTGGTAGCAGTAAAGACAAGGAGCTGTTCCCGCAGTCCCGGGAAAAGACAGAGTCAAGGAGCCCTCTTTCACAGCTCTTTCCTATCTTGCAAGTGTTTTTTAAATTAAATACTTATATATGTATATATGCATTCACACACCTACCCTCTCACAAAGCAAGGCAAAAACTCAAATATTCTTAGCGTTCGAAAAGTGGGTCTAATCAAGCAAAACGTCTTCCTGCAATCCTGAAGCATCCCTCACAGTGCTTTAAAAACGCTTTCTTTCAAAACACAAACTGAACTTGCAAAGTCATTTCTAGATCAAAACCCCAGATTTTAAGTAAAACCTTCGAAGTCCCTTCTCACCCCCACAAAATGTTCTGGAGATGAGAGAGCTGTTCAAACTCACCCTCCCTAAAAAACATTTTGATGAGGTCTCCCGTCTTCTGCCAGTGAAAAATGAACCCTGATGAGCTAATTACTGCTGCAGATGTGGGGCAGGGCTGGGTGGGCATGGAGATGTGGAAGAGGGGGGAAGGAGGAGGCAGCCTCGACTAACCAGGGTGTTCAAATGCCACCAAGGAAGGGTGACAGTCCCCCGGCGGGAGAATCTGGGGCAGGTTGCACCAGAACGGAAGCGGTGCAGAGCAGACTGACTCTGTGCAGAGCAGGATGATGGGGTCACAGCTTCATGGCACGAAGCTGAGAGTGAAATGCTGTGAGACATCTCTTGCTGCCTGGAAGCAACAGATCCTTCTTTCCTGCTGGGAAGAAAGTGCCCCTTTAGAGCCAGATGGGCCTGATCCTCCCGCTCACTCCAAAGCCCCTACAAATAGTAGGATTAAGCTTGGAAAACCCAGCCTGTGTTACCCCAATATGACATTAGATGTCACCCATGCACTGCATTTACTGCCTGTCCCCCCTCTCCTGGTCCCCACATGGGAAAGTCACGTACAACCCATTCCCGCCCCACAGCCGAGGGCTGGTGATCCAAGCTGGGGCCATCTCAGGAGGTCACATAATCCAGGCACCTGGAGATGCTCTCAGTGCCAGGAGAAATGCCTGCAGACCAGGATCTAAAACCTCAACCTGGAAGAGGTGGCACAGGAGAAGGGTGTCCACAGTCCCCATGGCCTTGTAGGACAGAGGTAGGTATTTGGCTATAACCCAGCAGAGCCTGGACACACGAGAAGATCCAAGACCCAGATGTTTAACTCTGTGCACAGTCCATAACCCATGCCAGCAAGCACTCCTCATGCCTGCCACCCTTTTTTTTTCAGGGGGTGAAGGGTTTGGAGACTGGTCCCCACTGGGATACACTCCTAATTCAGCAAAAAGAGCGTACGATTGTATGGATTTTAGATGGCCTGTGCCGCACATCCATGGCCAGGGAATGGGTCCTCAGAGGGGACAGCAGACAGAGGTGACATAGAGGTGCCTGGACCACCCCCATTTTGTAAGGCAATGCGGGTGCTCTGCACGCCCTCATCCTTGCTCCCCTGGCTGAAGGCCTCCTTCACACGACCTCTCCTCCAAGGGCTTTTGCCCTCCCGCTCCCTTGCAAAAGGAAGGCAAAGCCCTTGGACTGTGGCCACCAGCCTGCAAAGCTGGCATGGAGCCAGCAGAGCAGCCCCACGCTGGGAACCACCCCTGGTGCCGTCCGGGTGCCCTACACTAAGTGGGGCAGGATCTCTCCCAGGGCCGACTGGGGCCAGCAAGAGGAATCCCGGCATCCTCCGGCCCCGCGGATGGGTGAAGGAGGCCAACCTCATTAAAGCCCGTGGAAATCCCCTTCCACATTCCCGGCTGCAGTGTTTCCTCTCTTGCAAGGGCGTGCGGCGGTGGCAGGCAGGGGGGAGGCACTTTGGGGAACATGTTTACAGAGCTCCTGCCAAACCACAGGAAGTCCCAGCTCCTGGGGATGAAGAACAGGAGGAGGAGCAGGCTGATGAGGCCAAGGCTCTGTCAACCTCTCTCCACCGCCACCGGCAAATGAAAGCCAGAGCACAGCACCACTGTTATGCATGTGAGATGCAGGAGGAGCTGGAACCTTCTCCCCTTGCTGTTTTATCTCAGAGTAGCTCAGTGGGTGAAGTCCACCAGCAAAGGGAGAGAAAAGAACATGGGAAATATGTTGCTCTTCTGCAGAGGTTTAGTGTTAAAGCACAGCACGGTGGACACCAGGGCTTCTGGTGCTCTGGCAGTTGAGGAAAGACTCATATGACCCAACAGCTCACAGTGCAGAAAGCTGATACTTAGTTGTCTTGAAATTGATTTACACTGATTTCTAAACACTGTTCACTTGTTGCATTCATATTTACTCATCTGAGGGCTGTCATCTTGTGCAGTTCTCCTGGGTGTCCGAAAGGCCAGCAGCACAGCAGCCCAACCATCTGAGGAATCTGCTGCCATCACCACCACTCCCAGTCCCGAGATGCCACTTGCACAGTGAGGTTATCAAAGGCTTGTGCAACAGCTTCAAGATGTTCCTCCTGGATCAGAAAGTGTTGGACACCCCTATGACATACCCTGGAACAGCAAAGGACTCTTGAGACTGAGCACCATGGGGCTCTCCTCTGCTGACACCACCTGAGCAGGATTCGGGCAGCAGGTCCACAGCACAGTAAGAATTTCATATTCGTCTTCATTTCATGAGGGACATCAGCCCTACAGCAGCCAAGAATATTTCTTTATCTCAGTGTGCAAAGCCTCACGCTTGTAGCCCTTGGGTTGGCCTTGGTTGCATCCTTGGCAAACACCATCCACTCACAAGTGTCTAAAGAGAAGCACTGCTCACCATTCACTAGAGAAGTACTCAGTACAGCTTCTCCCTGTCCTCACCATTCCACTTGTTCAATGAGGACAGACACTCCACGCCCCGATTTACCTATTCACAGACAGGCAGAAAAACAACCCACCTACCAAAACATTGCCTCATATTGCTCAAGGCATTCAGAACTGCAAATTAATTCACAACAGACTTAATTTAAGACCTAAATTAAAATACAAGTTCATTTACTGGGCATGCTATTTCAGAATGAATGATATAGCTCTGTTTGAATAGCCATTAAACAGCCAGATTCCATAAAAGAAAAAAGCAACGTTCCCAAGAGGTTTCAGCTGACAATAAATATCATATTGAACAAAGGCAGGAATAGAAGTTACTGTAGTCTATATAATTAGCACTTCTCTCCACCCCTGTTTGGCAACTGCTTTATCAAATCGCAGACGTCCATACTGAGTTAAGTGTTGCTGGAACACCTTGCAGTCAAAATCTTTGTGCAGGCTCTTATATCCTGCAGTGTTCATTATCATTAATTAAGTGTATATGATTCCAGTTCCCAGAAGAATGTCTTCGTCTATCAACTGAGCTATATTTAAACTCAGGAGAATTCAGCATACATTTTTAATAGAAATTCAACAGACAGTACCAACGTTTCTTTTTGGTATACAGCAGCCTTTTACATCACAAAGACCATTGTGACGACCCAGGGAGATTGGGCTTCTCCTCTTTAAGCTAAAAACCCCAGTTCTTTAAACCTTTCCTCCTAGGATAAATTTCCCAGGTCTTTCTACCACACTTTTCTAGACTTAGAGCCAGAAATACATTGTCCCACTTTTGACTACTAAACTTCGAGTTTCAGGCTAGGCAATATGCTTGTTTACACCTTGCAGTACACTCTTTGCTCTCTCCAGAACAGGGTGGATTTCCTGACTCACATTCCCCTGGTAACCCATTGCTCAAACCGGTTGTTCCCCATTCTGTATTTGTGCAGCTGGATGTTCCTGCCTTATTCCACCCCACGCATCTCCCGACTGAATCTCATCCTACTTTTTCTAGGCCATTCCTCCACCATGTCGAGGCCACCCTCCATCCTTCAGTCCCGTTCTCAGTCCTTCCTGACTGTGCATGTCCTGCAGATTGAATAAGCTTCCTCTGTATTCATTCATCCACCCTGCAGCCCCATGCTCACCATCACCTTCCCTTCTTGGAGGCCATGTTAACAAGCACCTAAGTCATGTGTTTTGCCTGTTTTAGGAGAAGACTGGTGATGAAAATCTTGCTGGAGCCAAGGCATGTGGCAGCTGCTGCATCTCCCCTTTTCAGAAAGACTCGCACAAAGAGAATTTGAGAATCTGAAAGTTTCTTTTTGACCAGTCCCTAATGACTGCTACTCATCTCCTTGGTTATCTATCATATGGTTGTAAAGAGGTCATTTGATTGCCTGTTCATTGCTTTTTCTTTCTAGGACTAGATGTTTCCAACCATATTTCCCCTGCCCGCTTTGGTAATGCCATTTTACTGTGTCTATACACCCTGCTTTCACGAGATTCATCCTCATCATCCCTGATCCTCAGCATGAAACAACCCCATTACGGGTCACTAGGAAAAAAAAAACCTCTCCGAAACCCTGTACATATCTGCTAAATATTCCCAGTGCCTTCAGTGAGCATTGGGATCTCATTCCTAACCCTAGTCCATCAGACCCTAAGACAACATTTAACTTCAAGCACACAAGCACAATATCCCAGTTTCACTACAGACCTGTGTAGCTTTGGCACTGATCCAGAACATTGTTGAGCCTAAATGCCTTCATCCATGGGTTAAAAAATAGCCTGTGATGCTTATCTATTCCAGGGAGCACCTGTGAAATGGATTCACATGTAACTAATGTCTTCCGAGTCTCCAAGGGAAAACACATGAGCCGAATCCTGCTCTCCCACTCAGGACTGTCAGTCAGCCCACAGCAACTGTGGGTGCTGCTGCCCAGGCAGGCTCGGGGCTCTCACCTGTGGTGGGTTGTGATGGCTGACAGTAAAACATCCTCCTGGTTTGTTCCTCGCGACGATCCTCTTGGAAACCTCCCCCAACAACTAAAAAAATTAAAGAAGAATAAGGAACAAGGGCTGAACCTAAGCTGATTACAATGGACACTGTCTGCTCTCCCAGGACCTTCCAGTCCTGGTGGTTAGCACCTGACCAATTCAGAGGTGTGATGTAGCAAAAGCAGTTCTCAAGGTGGTTAATGAAAGTTGAATGAGGACTGCCAGAAGTGTCCTTTTTAACCCAAAGAAAACTTCCATCGTTCCTTGCAAGGTCAGCCCCCAGGAGGAAAAAAGCATCAGAAATAAGTTATAGTACTCTAATCACGTTTGAAACAACTTGTGTTTGTCTTGTTGGAGAAACAGGAACCCAGGATTTCTTCAGCGCTTCCCAGCCAAGCCTAAACCCTTGTCTTCCTGGGAGGGCAACCATTCCCACAAAGACTGGGCTAAGGAGCGGGGAGAAAATGAAACTGCAATGAAGAATGAGCTGAGGGTTCCACTGTCTCCCTCCAGCAGCAGCCCCCGGGGTTTATGTGCTCAAGCTGCTTTGTACCTTGTGATGTGCCCGAGATCTGTGCTGAGGTGGCTTCGGGGGAATTTCAAACACACTTGACTGAAGCACCTGCATTAAAAGCTGGCTCCCTAGGGTCCTTATACAACCAAAGAAAAGGCAGAGCATCATTCCTAGAGTTTCTCTAGGGATCTGTAAGATAGCAAGCATGACTGCCAGGCCCCTGTTGGTTTTTCTTCTCTACCGCTTCGGAGGTCACAGTTACAACAATCTGAGGAATCAGAGTTTGCATTTCTCCCACTGCTCAGCTGAGACCTGCTTCAGGCTGCTCAGCTCTCCTAAAGTGAGACAAAATTCATCCCAAAGCCTGTCCCTCAGTGCCAGAAAATGGAAGTGGTCCAACACAAACAACAGGAAGAATAAGCCAGCCAACGCCAGCCCTCTGTCAGTCAGCCTTCCCTCTGAAATGAAAAGCAAAGCAACTCCCGGAGGTCTCTCCCACTCCGAGCATGGCTTTGCAATTATAAATTATCCCAGGATTATCTCTGTCCCCAACACTGCTGTATTCACCTCCTCTGTGTTTGCCGGGGGATTAATTGCTGCTGCATTGGCTGCACTGCAGAATAAAAGCTGGGGACACAGCAAACTCCTAATTACCACCATCACTCAGTGGCAGCAAGGGGTGATAAATTTAAAGCCAAATACATGATGAAACACTTTTTGTTTTAACGTAGTCTGCAATTAACCAGCACAGACTGCTGCTGGGAAGGGAATCAAGACAAACAGGACCAAGCATCCAGAGGGCCTGAGCAAGAACCGAAATTAGGGTTGCACTGGGTGAGACAGTAATGCCCAGAGCTGACCATCCTGGCATCAGCAGGCACCATCCAAGGACCAGCAGGTACTTCTTGCTCTTACCACGTCCTACCACGATGTTTGACAGTGCCTGGGTGCATCATTCATCTTATCGCCTGACACCCTCCGCTCCCACACAGTCGGGAGTTCTCATCTGCGATGCACAGCTGATGGAGCATCAGAAAAACAGGAGAGGCTGCAGTGGTGCCAACTTCTAGGACTATGCATTCAAAAGAGCTGCTCCAGGACAGCCCCCCCCCCCCTCCAATTGCTTTCCTTGATGGACCACATGTCTCATATGGGGAAATGTGGAGGTATCTGAGGAGAGATACCTACAAGTCTGGTGTCAATGCCCTCTCCAGCGCAGAGCACTGGACTTTGAGCTTGCTTTCCTGCTCAAAGTCTCTGGTTATCTACTGAATACTCTGCCTAAGTGTGAAGGGAGTACTGCCAGAAAGGAGGAGCTCCATCTCCCTTTACAGCCTCCAGGAACATCTCTGGTTTGCAGAAGTCACCCACAGTCTCACCATCCTCATCCATGGTAGGAACAAGCAGCAAATCCACCACTCCTCACTGAATCTGGGCTGGAACAGAGTAAAGCTGAGCTCCATGGGACTGCAGGAAGGTCCTGGACACCAATATCGCTGTCGTTCCGGTGCTGTGGGACTTCCCGGCGCACAGAAATATGGTGAGAGCTCCGGACCCAGAGGCTCAGATGAGACACCAGAAGCTCCACGGCCCTGAGTAGGACTGGGCTGGAAATCTGTCAAGCTGTCTCATGAGATTTCCTCTCTCCCTCCTGGTTCTGTTTGGGCTGGAAACACCATGAGAATAACTTTCCTCCTTGCATTTCAGCAGTTTTGCTTCCGGGCCTGGGCTAAACAGGGAAGTGCAGAGGCGTGGGAACTGAGGGGAGACACAAACACATGAGAGCACGGTCTGAACTGCTCCAAATCTCTACGTGCGACTCACTGCCTCCATCAAGGCGGTTCTCCTGCCAGCTTAACTCCTCTGCCTGGGCTAACACCTTCAGGTGGAGACGGTTTTCTCAGCCTTCCGTGTGGGCCAGATCCTGCTCTCCCTTAGACAGCGAAGCAAACCCAGCAACAGCCACTGGGATCGTACTGGTGTGAGACAAGAACATTTGCACCAGGATTATGATGCCTTTTAAAGACACGTCACTTAGTCCACAGCCTGTAGACTACAGAACACTTGGACACAGAGCCCAAACCTCCAGACAGCTTTGGTCCTTTTGCTGCCTACCACAGACATGGTAAAAGGGCTTGATTTCTCAATGCACTCAGCATCTCAGCACCCCAAGAACAGAGTGCATTCCAGGTGACTGAGATTTAACTGACAGTACCACAAACCACCGGCACTTTAGGCAAGGTTGACCCATTCCTCCAGGATCCAAATTTCCTCACTGCTACGTGCCTTCAGCACCCGCTGACCAGACAAGGTGTGCCCACATGAGCAGGTACGGCATGTAGGGATGAATAATGCTCGTCTCACCCCATACGTATTTCAGGATAAGGTTCAGTTATCACCACAGGCTAACGCACCACCTCATACACGTTTAGACCAAACATTCAGCTTCTCAAAGCTACAAAGAATGTGGAAATGGAAAGGAGTTTTTCCCATCCCCACCAGCTTGCAATTTAAGGCACTGCTCTTTCCCATAAGTCTCCACTACATTGGCATGGAAATCTCTTTGGGATTATGAGGATCTGTTCAGTAGGCCAAAGGTTACTTGAAGCAACACCAGGGTTATGAGCAGAAAGGAGGGGACAATTTCTACCAGCAAGGTCGCGGAGCTACTGAGCCCATCCCTCTGGAGCATTCATCATTATTTAATTATTGCTGTACTAATAGCTAATATGATTTAAAGTATGCAAGGTCTCTTAGGCTTTGTGAAAGAAGTGAGCCGTTTCTGGTTTTTAAGGACCTCCTAAGAAGAGATGGGTGTAGCAGCTCCCTAACACCGTGTCTCTCAGCCCGGAGCATTCAAGGCAAACGACTGCACTTACTTGGCTGTGGGACTTCTAGGCAGGAGCTGGGCCACACCATGGGCAAAGGAGCTCAGGTGCACCTCAAGGACCCCCTCTTATTGTTTGCAGAGATTCGCAGACAGGGCTGGCACAAACCAGGAGGGGACTCAAGTGTCTTGAGAGGCTGCTTCCAATCCCATCTGAAAACTTGGCTGCCTCTGCCTACTGCTCAGCATCGAGGGATCTCCATCCTACCAGAGGCTTCTCGCTGAGCATGATATATCTGAACTTGACCCTGCCAGTTAGGGTTAGCACTGGTTGCAAAGCCATCTTCCCTTCCTGGAGAGTGCTTCCTACTGCTACCATCTCCTATCCATGTTCTCTTGTCCTCTCCTTTACAGCAAGCACCATCTCATGTGCCTGCTCTGTACGCTGACATTAGCTGCACAGCTGGAATTGCATCCCCAGAGGCATGTGCGCTGCTTCTTCAAGCCCTTAGCTCAGAGGGAGAAGCACAGCCCTAAGCCATGCCCTCCTCTCCCCATCAGAAGAAGCAAGGGAGGTAGAGATGCACCCAAGAGCCACCCTGTGACTCTGCTCCCTGCCAGCTCTCTCCGATCTGCCCTGCCCAAGGCACTTTTCCCTGTCACAGTCTGGCACATCTATTTCAGATCTCCAGTGCAGAGGATTGCCACACATTGCAGGGAATGAGAAACAGAATCCCACTGGGGAAGCAGGGTCCTAGAGCAGTGTGTCGTCAATGACATGCCCTTGAGGTTCAGAGGAGGAGGACCTGACTGCTTGTTAATCCTGCTTCCCAGCTGGTGATTTCTAGGGATAACCTAGCCAGGGAATTCTAGGGAAAACTTTAAAAGAACTTCTAGCAATGCGCTGTGAGAATAAAATCCCCAGCATTGCAGCTCCCAGGGAGGCAACACTGCTCGTTGCACAATAAACCATGTGAACCACTGGACACAGAGGCAAGGCATCAGGAAACAAGCAGGAGAGTCTCTACATCCTTTCAGCAAAATCACCTCTCTCTTTCATTGACTGGCATTGGAAACCTGGGCATGACATCCTGTGCTGGGGTAGATTACGTGATGCCTCCAAGTCCACCTTTCAGCCCCATTTTCCATGACTCTAGGCGTTTCTCATGTTACCTTGTGCTAGGTGCTTTTCCTCTGTGAAATGACTGATGTTAACAGGCTTGTGACTGCTGTGTTCCTCTCCTTGCTCTTCTCCCAGGCCCTCTTCCCTGGCTTCCACAGCCAGCGTGAGCCCTCAGCCTGTTCTTGACCTCTCAGCATCGCAGTCTTGAGCTCTTTAGATTCTGCCTGCTACTTTGCCCGTTAGCACTTTTATTAATTCAAAGATGCCTTATCTTGGAAGAGAGAAAATATAGCAACCTGGAAGCACAAGGTAAGACAATGTGATTGCTCCCCCAGAGGACAAACACATGCTCAGTGACCAGCTGGATGCTACCTTGTATAGCCCTGACAGTGAGGCCAAAGAAATGAATCACCGGGACAGTGCTGCACATTTACACAGGCAGGAAAAAGAGGCAGGGGTGAAGGTAAGTCATGAAATCAGAGCTGCATTACTCAGCGTGGTCAGCTTGTCGTTGCATTGTGCGATCGACCACCTGAGTCGCAGGAGTGGAATTCATCTCGCTTAAATTTAGGCATCTAAAATGTAGAATTTTATGTCTGGCCACGCAGCTTCAGCTTCTTTTACAGTCTATGATTCATTTGACCTCTCTCAGATACCATTGTAGATTGAATCAGACTCTGATTCTTCCTATTTCTCTGCATCATCAATAAAGGGAGCCTATGGTGACTAGTTCATCTGAAGTCAGACATCTCAATTTTACATGCCAAAATAAGAGCAAAGGAATCCCACTCTGGGTATTGTCATTTCTCCCTAATTGAAGGGCTTAAAACTTTCAAAGCAGAAGGACAATGACAGCTGAATTTGTGGTGGGGCTTTTCATGCCAACATTCAGAGACCGTTTCTCCCCCACCAGCTTGCTCAGCTTAATTTATGGGAATGTCTAGAAACGAGAACCCCTGGAGCACAACAAAAATGAGCCTGGCTCTGGCATTTGTGTGAGCAACCAGTTCTTAATTATTTGACTAATACTAGCGTTACACGTCAACCATATACACCAAGGGGTCTGCAGAGGTTTCTCTGCCACAAAGACCCATGTACAAACTTCCACATGGAAGGTGGGTCTAGTGTTTCTGCAGTGTTTCAGGTGCAAGACCACAATGCCAAACAGCAACTCCTTTCAGAGTCTTTTGAGGAGTTTGTAAGGTATAATGAATCTGCCTTAAGCGTAATTTGGGTCAGGAAGGATCGGAGAGCCCGGAAAGGTGGGTTAATGCTGATCAACTAGGAGATGTATCACGAACATGGTGCAAACCTTCTCATGTTCTGAAGAGGACAGGAGCATGCTGGCAGCAAGAGTGATGGGAAGAACCACAGGAGTGGGTTTTTCTGCACTGAAAGGACACAATTATCCAGGGAGGAAGCTACAGGGACAGGCTGCAGAGAGACTCTCTGAGCAATGAGGATGGAGGCAAAATTATTCAGCAGCCCTAGAGGTTGGATACCTGGGGAGACAGGTTTTCTCCCTTCATTAGGAGATGAGTCAAATATGACTAGAAATTAGGACTTTAGCATTTCAGCTCCCCAGCCCCCAATGTGTCGCTAGCAGAGGGCTCTGAGGCAGAGCAGAGCCAGGAGGGAAGGAAATGTCTTGGGCTGTGCCCACAGGCTGCACTCAGACCCCATGGGGCTACAGCAGGGCCAGGAGGAGAGCACTGGGGAAGGAAGTCTTACGGCAAGGTCGGACAGCAGCTGTCTGCAGGAATGAATCCAGGAGTAGCGTCCTCCTGGGATGGGCCAGGAGGATCTAGTGTTGACTGACTGCCCTTCCTGAGTTCGGGAGGAAATTAATCTCCCACCGTGGGCTTCAGTTTATTTTTACATTGCAAGTTAGCCCGAAGGGGAAAAAAAAAAAAATCATAAAAAAATTCTATTCCCTAAAAGGAATCACAAATTTCACAGCGACCTAAGGAGATTAGTCAAATCCCTGTGACCGTCAGCAGTTTCACTTAGGTCAAAGCCTGGCATAACTCAATCTCTGTGAGAAGAGAGGAGAGGAGCGGCGCAGACTGCCCAGCTCTGCAGGCGGGCCAGCCTCTCCGAAAGGACCCTTCTGCAATATCGGGAAGGAAATATCCCTTTTGCAGGCCCGCTGCAGAGAGGCGAACAGTCAGACTGGCCCAGAGTGTAGACAGCGAAAGGGAGCATTATCTCTTGCAGATACCACAGTGAGACCTTCCGAGCTGGGAAGCAGGAGGGGGACCAATTTCCCAGGCTAGGAGACATCAAAGGCTGTGTGAAACCTTCTGAAAATGCTCACCCTGAATTTCTCATGCATGGGTGGGCATATGGGATAATTCTCCATAGGGTCAGGGGAAATGTACAAAGTGGAGCAGTCGGGTTCTGATTTGCCTCTTGCTCTGGAGGAGAAAATGAAGAGAATTCAGCTCAAAACCTAAAAATAAATATGCCACCCATAGGTTTGGTTTTGCGCAACAATTGGCCCAAGTTAGGTAACTTAGGGCCCTTTTTGGATGAAATCATTTCCATCTCCCAGCAAACATGTCTGTATTCATGGGTTCACAGAGGCATCAGCCTTTCAAGCTGTGTAGCAAATTTCATCCAGTAATGTGGAGGAACTTTGATGCTGCTGCTGCAATGCACTCGCTGAGCAGAGAGGTGTTGGAGAAGGAAATCGAAGACGATCTTTTGGATTACACTAAGAAGTAGGGCTTTCAGCTCATACTCCGGACTTTTAAAAAGATCTGCCTCCCTCTCAGTGTGAGGAAAGAGCCTCTTGACAGAGACCCAACAGAAAGTCTCCTGCTCTGTTGTATGAACACACCGTATTGCTCTACGTTGTATCATGAAGCCAAACAGGATGGGAAAGTCCACGGTGTCTGCCCTCCACTGCAGAGAGGCAGGAGACTTTTGCAATTGTTTCCCTTTCCCTGATAAAGTCGCTGGTGCAGTTTTTAGAAGAAACTAACATTTTTTGCAATTCTTAGCTTTCCTCACAGGGAAACTTGTTCTCTCTTTGTGGCTTCTCTGCCGTTTGAACCCTTCCAGTAGCACCAGCCCTGAGGTTTTCAAAATTATGAGTCAGGAACTGGGAAATCCTTACACTGATTTAGAAACTAAAAGATTCAAAACAAAACAGCAAAAGACACCCCAACTACAGGGACTTTCGAGTCGCTTCTGGTCTTTGAGCTTTTAAGGTTGAGAGTGGGACAGTCCCATTGCAGTGCTTCCTGGTACCATCACACCTGCTTTTCTGTCTGCTGTTTCTTTTCTCGTGTCAAGAGCTCTTTGGGGTAGAAAGCATCTTTCTGTCCTGTGAATGCGCAGCATTTAGTACACGGCAGTCTTCAGGCAGGATGCAGCCTCCTGGGCACAGAGAGAATGAATGCAAATCGTTATGATGAGACGGTTTACCTACGAAATACATAATCTGAGCAAAAACATTTGAGAAGAAAGCAAGATAGCAGATGGGATAAAGGAAAGCAGACAGCACTGCCGTCCACCACAGCTGCCAGCATTTTCAGTATTTAGTATTTACTCCTGACCCAGTGAGAGCTTTCCTGTGCGGGGGGGAAAGGAAGAGTAAAGATGAGTCGCATTTTCCTGATGCACACAGAAAAGGACATTCAGGTCCAGTTGACATTGTGGGACCTCTTGGTCAGGTTCCCACTTGGATTAGCATTGTACCAGCAAGGGGGAAGAAGATGCCGCTCCCAGACAGTTTATGGACCACACGCCTCTCAGGCAGGGCACTAAACCAGAATCATGGTCCTTATCTCTACAGGTGGGTAAAGCAGATCCAGTGGAGTGAATTGACCCGAGGTTCCACAGCACTGTGGAAGGGTCAGAAATGGAGCCGGAGCTTCCCAGCTGCGTGGTTGACTCAGACACGGGCAAGCTCTGCCCAGATCAGGAGCAGCTCTTGCTCCCAGGGGCCAGAGCAGTGCAGTCACTCTTGCGCAACACGGCAGCCAGCCACTAAAGCCAGTCAGACCTGCTCCGGCCAGTCCTCAGACGTCTTTGCTCTTGGTCCTCTGCAAGGTCAGGTCGCTCTGACTTGGAGTTTGCAGCCCTGTTCCTTGCCCTGCATTTACAACACACACAAAGAGGATGCGAGCCCTGATCTGTTTGACCAATTGATCTCTCAGTCGTTTCCAAGACCCCTGCAAAATTGCCTTGCAAACTGCATGGCTTTGCCACTTATTTCTGCTGCAGATGATCTCTTCCAGCCCAAAACACCCCTGATCCTATGATTAAAACTTACTTTGATCTTCCTCTAAGGAGTAGGAGCTTGGAGGAAGATGTGAGGAAGACTGAACACTTCTGCCTGCTGCAATGACTTGACTTTGGAAACAGAAATGCTACTTCAAGAAGGAAATTCTAGATCTAGCAGGATAAAAATCACAGTAGTGCCACCTTCTCAGAGCTACCTATGTCAAGGCTGAATTTGGTTCTGGACCTACAGAAATAATATTAAAAAAATGCTCCTCCAACATCAACACAAGGAAATGTCCTCCGCTATTCCTTTGACATCAAGACGACCAAAAGCATGAGTTGGGCTTTGCACTAAGTGGGTTCAGGTTGGGTAGAGGTAACATGGCCCGTTACTCCTAATGATTTCACCAATCTGACACTTATTCTCATGTATTTCCCTGCTCTCCACCTCCAAAAAAATGGAAACACAGTTTCCCTAACTGGAAATGCACATTTCATAGTAACATTTTCCAGACCACTTCGCAGGACAAATTTTTTCAGCACAGTTTTAGTAGAAGCTCGCTGCTCTTACCTGGCCCTTCGGTGTCCGTATCCTGACGGATTCCTCCAGCGATCTTCAACTCCTCTTGACTTTGCCTTTTTGTGGTGTTTGTTTCTTCGCCCTTCTTAAATAAACCATTGGCAGTTACTATGGTAACATGTCTCATTCTTTCTCCCTCCTCCCTAAAAGTCTATTTCTATTTAACAGGCTTTTAAAATGACTCTATTTATACTTTCTTTTGTTATCCTGCCCCTGCTCCCTTGCAGTCAGACAAGGGCAGGCACGGAGTAGTGCACGCAGTAGCCTGTGTTACTAATAATGGCCCTCCATAAGCACAAGAGCAAGCCGTGTGGATCAAAGCTGTGACCTTCATCAGGAGATGCTCTGCTTCTTAGACGAACAAAAAGGAAACCTGAGACACAGCACACGGCGTGCTCCAGCAGGAAGCACTGCTGGCAGGGGCCATCCCCACCTTCCCACTCTCCAGCCTCTGAGGGGCTGCGAGTCCCGCAGAAACAGCCATCGTGTGGAAAAGCAGCCTTGCTCTCACTGCAGGCAGCTTCCACCTTTCCTCATTTCTCAGTGTCAGACATTCATCTACATCACTGCTAATTGGACAAAGAGAAAAATATGAGCCATGCTCCTTTTTGCTTCCTATTCTGTGGAAAGAAAAGCTCCCTTCCTCTCTATGCTTCTTCATTTTAAACCTCAGGGCTATTATCAAGTGTCAAGGTTTATTTCCTTAAGGTTCATTATATAATTTAAACATGCAGATTACAATTTATCTTAACCCTTAGCTGAAGCAGTAGGTGCCTGAATTTTTACGATGGCAGCTTTTCTCCTATTGTTTTTCAGGCATTTCTGCTAATAAAAAACAATGGGTCTGAAACAGTCCAAGTACGATTTGGTTCCTTTCTCCATTGAGAGGTTTCACTTGCACGGTCAGGCCAGTGCCAGAAACCACACATTTTTTGGTCATCTTTAGGGTGTTCCAGGAAACATATTGTCAACAGATCCCAATTTTTCAGTAGGAAAAGCGAGTCAAAGAGAGACTCCCCAGCCCTCCCCTTCTTTCCTCTACATAAAGACAGCTGTTGGGACTTTTTTATTGATTAAGAATGATCCCAACAGTTGTAAATCCATTTTCTTCTTGCTTCTGATCTCTACAGCCTGGCCAGAACAAGAAGCTGTGATGCCCTCAGAGTGACACTCCAGAAAGGGTTAAGGTATCTAAAACTACAGCCTCAATAGCAACTCGAAACAGTGTCCTGTCCCCAGGGCAGGATCAGTGTATGAGAATTTGCTCAGATCATGTAATGTTTGTAACTCGATTTCCTGCCGGAAAGCTTCAGTGGGTGGAGTTTCTGCTGAACCAGACAGAACTAGAACTATTTCCTTCTCCAGATTGCTTGTGCATGTCCAGTCAAGCTCAACTGAATTAACAGCAACCAGCTCGTTTCCCCCCCACACCCCTTCCCATTCACCTCTTGTAGTGGAGATACGGGAAGTATGTGATAATCTTGCTGCCAGGGCAAGTGCCTCAGGAGGTGGGATGATCCCACAACCTTAGGCAAGTCCCGTTCTTTCTCTGCATCTCTGGTCCATCTCTTGTTATATTCTGGAGAAAGGATGCCTCAATGGCCAGCTTCCTGCCCTCCCGATTACCTACATGACCTTGGGAAAGTCACTTAACCTTTGCCTGCCTCCTCTTTCCGTGAAATGGAGAGGAAACTAGCAGAAGGCTTGCTCACCCTGCTGCCACCATCAGGGCCCACAAGGACTGAAAGTAGGAACCTCTCCAGTTCAAACTTACAGACCAGACACTATTGTCTCCTCTAACAGTGCAGAGCTGTGGTGAACTGCCAGAAGCACTTCTGCAAGAGAAAAAAAGCCCTCTTACTCCCCACACTCCCAACTGCAAACCGACTCATTCATTCCCTGCCTCAGCCATTCCAGGAACCATGAGTTTCCTTCACGTTCATCACTGAATGCACCCAAATCTCCTTGGAAAGGCTAGATCCCGCTCCATGTGCTTGGTTTCTTACCAAGGTTCTAGGTTTCACCAGAGTGGTCTAAGTTAAACCCCAGCAAGATGCTTTCATCCATACAAAGAGCACCCACACAGGGAGGAATGCATGCCTAGCTAAGTGAGATCCTACGGATCTCATCGGCAAACAAATCAGAGCTGGGGCCAGAGATCTACCCCAACACATACAGCTTCGGGACTCTGCTGGCTTTGAACGGTGCCAGGTCAAGTTAGCTGAGGTTGTAGCTGGTAATCCAGACACTTCATTATCAAGGTTAAGATGAAGGTGGGCAAGCTCCCTTCCCCCAGTCGATTTTCTGCAGCACCTTTTGAAAATCCTTCCCAGGGTAAACAGCAAAGTCACCCCAAACAAAAGAAATGAAGCAATTTTTTTTTTTAATTTTTTTTTTCCTCATGGGACCAAGGAGGAAACTCACCTGAGGCACAGAGACATTTCTGAGTTCCGTGATTCTCACCCCTTTCCAATAGCTGTCTCCACACCAGCCTGTCAGTTGCGGTTCCTGTCTTTGCTGGACGCCCGGGGCACACCCTCTCCCCCCCACACCGATAGTATCATGTCCTTAGGATGTGCCTACAATCCCAGGTAGAGCTTGTTCCGCAGAATAGTCCTTTCCTTAGGCCTGGCTAAGTCTGGAGGCCTGGGTGTGAGACAGAAAGTAGGCACTGCTCCTTATCATACAAGGAAGATCATGCAAGTATGTCCTTTAATGAGGAAAACGAAGGCTCTTTGAATAGGTATGTGGGGTTGGCCGCAGGTAACTTCTGGCAGCGAGCAAGGTTCTTGCAGCATGTACCAGCCCAGGTTTGCAGTGCCAGATGGAGTGGGGCAACCAGCTGCTCCCCACCAACCTCCTTAAACCGAATGAACAATTCACCGTCCTTCATAAAAAAGGACAACACTTGAGGACTGTAGCATCACTGAAAGAACTGCCACCGGGACCTAAAACTCAACATTTTTATCTATGACTGTTATTTCATCTCCTTTCTGATTCCCACCCTGCAGGAGTGGGAATGCAATCTGCATGGTTTCAGGATTTTTTAATTGCAATCATTTTGCAGACCACCTTCAGGCACGCTAGGGACCACCAGTAGTGCAGGGACCGCATGTGAAGAAGCCCTGCCCTAGGAGACCCATCCTGCCTTCCCTGATGTGGTTAAAATGCCGCTCCACGTTGTGGTGCCTGCAAGGATTTAACCATGTTCTCAGCCCAGATGCAAGCCCTGGACTCTGCCACGTGCCTGAGAAAGCAGGACTGAGCTTCAGCTGTGTAGGAGGACAGCTGCAAGAAGCTAAGCTATCTGCAGCACTCCTTTAGAGCCTCCTCCATCTCTCTTACATGCAAATGCAATCTCTTAGTCTCTGGGCCCGGCTCTTTCTGTTCTGAAGTCTTCGTTGGCTATTAATACCTGGGGAGTCTGTGAAGCAGGCAAACAAGGTTTTGATGAGTGTGGGAAAAGGAAAGGCGTTACCAACGTATGAGTGAACTTCAGTTTCGTTCATGTGCTGAATTAGTCAGTGCCTTCAAGTGAATTCCAAGTGCTGGTCCAGCTTTTAAATGACTCCTCTTGAAGAGGTAAGTGCTCCATTTTGAGGCTCTCTTGGAGGAAAAGCTAATTTAAAAACTACATAAAATCTGAATCAGAGCCATTGCATAGGGGTTTTTTTGTGGTTTGTTGATTTAGGGTTTTTTTTAACTTTCTTACCTCTCCCAGAAAGAAATATCCACTACTCAATGCATAGCAGTTTCTGGGACCTCTGCAAGCTGGAGAAACCCAGGTTGGCCATAGTGCAGGCACATGCGATGTCTCTGTCAGGACTAGTGACTGGAAACCTCATCCAGATATTGAAGTTCCAGAGGAACATGATGGGATAACTGCTTCACCAAAGGAGCAGAAGTGCCTGGTGTAGACAGTCAAGACACAAGCTCCAGCAGCTGAAAAACTCGGTGGAGGACTTGTTCAATTAGTGGATGGGAAAGAGGTATCAGTGCTGAAACATTAACACGGACAAATCAAGAATCCATGTTTCACTTCCTGCCCTGGAGGAGTAGTTCCTCCCACAACCTTTCCAACCCAGAATCATCACTTTGCTGCTGCTTCCCACTCTAACACAGCAGCCGTGAGAAATGTAGTCTGCACGTGGCAAAAAGGAGAGCAATTTTTTCCATCAGCTCAGTGTTAATGGCGTCCTGGCTTGAAGAAAGCTGCATTTGGTTGAAATGGAAATGACAGAAGGGGGTAGGGAAGGACCATGGAAATAAAGATTACAGAAACTCAGACAAAGCAGGTGTATGGATTGCATTTCCATCCTTTATGCAAACACAGAGGCTGCGTGGGTTTGATCCAGGAAAGTGTCCTAGCTGTAATACAAGTACTTTGACAAGCACACATTAAAACACGGCCAGGCTTTCCACTGACACTAAGGCGAATACCACCCTCTGGGATTAGTAACTGCACAGAGGTTACAATCCTTCCACATTGCTTTCCAGTGCATTATGCTGAAAAACATGCTCAAGGATGCTAACATGCACAGGAGATTGTCGATATTTGTGTTGAAAATCCATTCAAATCCAGGAAATTACAGCTAACATGAAGCCTATTTGATCCTCTTAAGGCAGTGACCTGATTGTGGAAACATTTCTCTCTGCCCGTTTCTCTAAAATACAGTGAGGCAGGGCTTGATAGAAGGTGGATTCAGGCTTGCCAGCAGACCTGAAGATGTTCCTCAGTTGCGTTGCATATCAATTTTTAATGCCTCCATTTCCCCTCCACTTTACAACGGACAAATGTTCCCCTACCAAAGAGCAGCAGCAAAACTGGTATGAATTTACACCACTGGCCGAGAAGTTACGCTCCTAAGCACAGAAAACCTTCAGCCTCACCCATGGAAGAGGGATCAAGCTGGGTTTGACGGCACTTCTGAGGTGATGCGGTGGAGGCTCACGCTGTTGCCCCTTTTTCTTTTGCCAGAGCTGTCAAGCTGAGATTGTGCTCGAGTGCTACAATTTGCCATGTGACATTTCAAATGGTAAGCAAAGAACAGCTTGCCAACCACCACTCTCAGGTTCTCAACTAAATAAAAACAGATTACTGGCATTTGCCGCGTCTGAAAGAAAGGCGGGTCTATCATATTCACAAACAGTAAAGGATATAGAAAAACAAACATATTCCCTCAAAGCCCCAGAGCGATTCCCCATCACGCCTGGGAATCCCCATGGAAGGAAAAGGAGTCATGCTGTTTTAACAAGAAAGGATTTGACCAAAAATACCCAACCAACTAGAACAGCTGCAAAGTTGTTTTTCTTTGAACTGGATTTTTTGTCTGTTTCAGTTTTCAATTTTTTGATTTTAAAGAAAGCATTTGCAGGCGGGTTTCTCAGTTGGTCCTACCATCACCAGGAATAGCAGGAGGACTTCTGTCCTCCAGAGCTTTCGCGAAGTTTGCCAGACTGATTCTAGCACCACCAGAAGCCACACTCTGAGTAATTCATTAAAAACGTTGATGTGCATAACAGATAATTTTCTCACCTAGAAAAAGTAGCAGGGAGTCAAACAGCAAAACCTAAATGTCAATAGCAAGGGAAGTAACAGCTTGCTTTCTGTTTTCAGCAGACGTCTTTTGCAAGGTGTGAATTTGCTGATGTCTAATCAAGGTTAAGTTTATGCTCTGCCTCTCCCTTGAGAAGGGAAGGGGAAGGGGAGAGCTAGGCGTGCTGAGGGATATCCCTTTTATCCAGCTGCCTCTTTTCAAACTTGCGGAAACTGAATGTCTCCAATATCCTTTGAAATTGGTCAACAGATTCAAAAGTTTTAGCAAAGGATCTGTTTTATATAGTGAGAGACATACACTGCAGTTGCATAAGATTCACTGCATTGAGAAACCTTGGTAAAACTGCCTTGCTCCCTTTATTAATTCTTTTTGTATGATGCATTAAGAAATTCTGAACCTTTTTTTTTCTATTTTTTTTTTTTTCTGTTGGAAACACTCCATATGCCAAATCAGCCTTTCTCAAGTTCTGCTGGAGGACTTCTTGTAGATCTTGACAGGTTGGCCCTTAACCAAAGAGGAAGCCTCCTGGCCCTTTTAACAAAGAACGCTCTCAGAAACATAAAGCACTGTCAGGCGGTTCTGGTTTAGATGGCACCGTTTTAGTGCCTTTCAGGGTAGAGGAAAAAACATCCTTGAAATGAAAGCATATCCGAGTATCTCCTGACATCCAGCTGTTGTCCCTTCGCCTCCACGTATTTGTGTATGACTGCTGAGGAACCACCTCATCCCTCTGTGCCTGTGCGTCACCCCAAAAAGCCCTACCCTGCTATTCCTTTAATATCTTCAAAGTCACTGGCTGCCTCCACGGTGACTTACACTAAAAGAGTCCTCAATAAATAAGGAACAAATTAAAAGAGGCAACTGGCACTGAAGTCAGGCGCTCTGTTCCCATTCCTTTGAAATTATGGTAGTTCTTTACACCACGCCACAGATCCAGGCGGGGATTTATAGCCACAAAGGTCGCCAACCTGGGGCGAGGCCCTTGGCCGGAAAGGCCAAGGGATGGCAGCTCTCGAGCCACGCCATTCCCCAGGGACCTGCCGGGTGACACCGCTGTGCCTCGCGCGTACCCAGCACCGCGAAGGCCGAGGTGTTAAATACATCCTTTACAGCACGTGGTGTTAAATACATCCTTCAGAAATCAGCAGCCTCCTCTAGGGGGGCCTTCACGGGCCTCTGCCCCGGGCCTGCGCTCCCTGAGGGAAGGTCTGTGCTGCCGGCCCACTGCCTCCAGGCCGCCCTCCTCGCCTTCCTCTGCGTCTTCTCCATCTTACTCCTTGCCCTGCATTGTCTTCTTCCTCTTCTTCCTTCTCTTTTCTTCTTCCTCTTCTTTTCCCTCTTCTTCTTCCTCTGCTTTTTCCTCTTCTTCTTCTTCCTCTTCCTCTTCTTTTCTTCTTTCTCTTTTCTTCTTCTTCCTCTTCTTTTCTGCTTTTTATTTTCTTCTTCCTCCGCTTCTTTTCTTCTTCTTCTCCCTCTTTTCTTCTTCTTGTTCTTCCTTTTCTTCTTTTCTTCTTCCTCTTTTCTTCTTCCTCTTCTTTTCCCTCTTCTTCTTCCTCTGCTTTTTCCTCTTCTTCTTCTTCCTCTTCCTCTTCTTTTCTTCTTTCTCTTTTCTTCTTCTTCCTCTTCTTTTCTGCTTTTTATTTTCTTCTTCCTCCGCTTCTTTTCTTCTTCTTCTCCCTCTTTTCTTCTTCTTGTTCTTCCTTTTCTTCTTTTCTTCTTCCTCTTTTCTTCTTCCTCTTCTTTTTTCTTCCTCTTCTTTATCTTCTTTCTCTTCTTTTCTTCTTCTTTTTTTTTCTTATTCCTCCTCTTCTTCTCCTTCCTCTTCTTCTTTTCTTCTTCTTCTTTTCTTCTTCCTCCTCCTCCTTTTCTTCTTCTTCTTCTTCCTCTTCTTTTTCTTCTGCCTCTTCTTCTTCTTTTTTCTTCTTTTCTTCTTTTATTCCTTTTCTTTTCTTCTTCTTTTCTTCTTCTTCTTCCTCCTCCTCTTCTTTTCTTCTTCTTCCTCTTCCTCCTCTTTTCCTTCTTTTCTTCTTCTTCTTCCTCTTCTCCTTTTTCTTCCTCTTCTTTTCTTCTTCCTCTTCCTCCTCCTCCCCCCCTCTCCCCCCCNCGTGCAAGAAGCCCGGTAGGAGCACGGGGGTGGCGGTGCATGGTGCACTGACGCCGGTAGCGGCATGGGGGGGGGCCGTGTGCGCGGTGCAGTAACCCCGGGAGCTGCCGGGGTGGATCGTGCGGGGGGTGCACGGTGCCGTAACCCCGGTAGGACCGTGGCGGGGGCAGCCGTACGCGGTGCCGTAACCCCGGTAGGACCATGGCGGGGGGGG
>VZSF01011119.1:626753-699326 GCA_013398295.1 Chionis minor | reverse complement strand
GGGGAAGGCAGAGGACAAGAAAGGGAATTCGTGGGATGCGGCCCTGCGTCTTTTTAGAGCACTGGCCCTTGCGCTGCAGGAGGAAGCGCGGGGAATAATTTCGGCACCCCAGTGTGTACCGGCAATAATTCTGCTTCATTCACTCAGCTCTGCTCGTTCCAGGCTCGCAGACCCCCGCTCCGCCGGCGGTGTCGGGCTGAACCGCGTGTGTTCGGACGGAGCGTCCGCCCGTGCGTTCCCGACACCGCGGGGGACGCTTTGACGAGCCGTTGGCTCGTAAAGCGCCTGGCTGATGTGTCANCGGCAGAGCTCCCTGCGGAGGGGGTGGGGGCCCGGGGCAGGCGGCGGCAGCCGGGGACCCTCTGTCCGCCCGAGCAGGGCCGCCGGACGCCAAGCGCGGCTCCGCCGGGGCCCCCGCGGGCTGTAGCCTCGGCCCGNATAATTCTGCTTCATTCACTCAGCTCTGCTCGTTCCAGGCTCGCAGACCCCCGCTCCGCCGGCGGTGTCGGGCTGAACCGCGTGTGTTCGGACGGAGCGTCCGCCCGTGCGTTCCCGACACCGCGGGGGACGCTTTGACGAGCCGTTGGCTCGTAAAGCGCCTGGCTGATGTGTCACGCTGTCCTTCGGCGGGGGAGGGTGCTGGGGACAGGGGAGAGGAAAGCAGTGACCAGCTGATGTAAAAGGGCGTTTTGCCCGTAACGTGCTGGAGGGCGAAGCCCAAGCGGAGCCGCCGGGGTTGTTGATGAACACGGACCGGCGGAGCGCGCTGCCTGCGGCGGCTGGGAGCATGTCCCGGGTTCCGCGGGCGCGGTAGCTCCGTGCCGGAGGCCCGAGGCGGTTTCCCGGCGCTATCCCATCCGCGTGCTCAGCTCCTTTCGCCTCTGGTTCCGCGTGGATAACGAGGATAACCGGCGCTCTGGCGGGAGACCCGGGAAGCGCCTGTGCCGGGGGGAGCCGGGGGCCCGCTCGAGCCCCAAAGGTGTTCGCTCCTTCGGCCGCCGCCGGTGGGGACAGGGGCCCTGCGGGGGACGGGGGGCACCGCAGGAACCCCCTCCCTGGACGGGCTTTTGCGAAGCACCCGCGGGGCGGCGGCGGCAGGAGGGCGCCCCGGGAACGCTCGCTGCCCCCCGAAACCCTCCCGGCTCCCCCCGAGGAGCCCGTTCCGCGGTGCCCCGCTGCGGGTGGGGGCGGGCAGCGTGTCCGCGCCCTGCGGACCGCCCGGCACCGGGAGCCGCACCGCCCCCCCCCGCCCCGGCTCTCGTACGGCCCCGCACGGGCNCCGCAGCAGAGCAAACGCTTTTCAGCGGACACCCGCCGCCTCGGGGCCAAACCCGCCACCCGCGGCCCGGCCGGGCACGGTGCGGCCTCTGTCCCCTGTCCCCGCACACACCCCGCCAGCCGAGCGCCCCGAGCCCGCAGGACCTGCTCGCTTTCGCCTGGCCTTTATGGGGGGATTTCGGCTTTTCAGAGCTCGGCTCAGCCATGTTCAGGGGACTTCTCCGGGAGTCCTTAGCCTGGTGGAAATCAGGAATGGAGGTGTCCTACCCCTGCCACTCTGATACTGCTGTCTCCCTGACCCATACCCACTGCTGAAAATTTTGGCTGTTCCCCGGAGATCTGAGTGGCTTCGGTTGCTGTCTGACTAAGGACGTGGTGCTGCTCGGAGCGCGTTGCAGCGGGTTCCTGGTTGCACTCGGTGCTGGGATTTCTGCCGGCGTCTCGCTGCCAGGGGCTGTTCTTGGCAATGCGAAGTGAAGGGCAGACTCCCCCTGTTTCAAGATGTAAGCTTTCAGAGCCTTCCCCAGCTAATTTATGACTTTGCGTGCTGATACAATGTTCAGCATGTGTATTAAAATGAAAATGTCTGTTAAAAACCAAGCACGTTTGGGACTACCTAGCTGGGGATGTTTTGTTTACTAAGTGGACGACTTGGGGAGGGAGCTCGTGAAAAAAGGTGATTCATTCATACCAGATCTGAAAACCACAGCAAACCTCCAGAAACAAGATCCCGGTTTGCTGCCCAGAGGTTACATTTGCCAAAATGTTTGCATGTGTCTACAAGCAGGGAGGGAGTCAAGATTTACAATTTTGTGACTGGTGTGTACAAAGTGCTACTGTAATTCTCTGAAATAGAATACATTTCTCTTTAAAGTGCAGAGGCTGCAGGTGTTCAGCGTAGCATTTTTAAGTAGAAATAAGGAATCTTACTCCTCTTTGTGTCCGTCGTTTTTACACTGATATGGCTACATTAACTCTTGACTGGCACTCCCAGGACTGAGCCGTGAAGTTTTGCCTGGTGCCGGAGTGGGGTTGCCATAGAGGAGAATGAAGTACCCAGCCAGCGCGCGTTTCTGCCCAGGCACCTACTTCTGTTGAGTTTGGTGCTCGAAAGCTGTCCAGTGCTTCTGGGCAGGGGACAAGATGGGGGAAATGCCGTGGAAGTTCAGCAGAAGTCCCTTTGTCCACCTGCTTGTTCCAAGCAGTTTTCTGAGATGAACGGATCTGTTCGCACTGTGTTGCGGCTTTAGGAGGAAGCACTGTGCTATGGCACTCTATACAATACTCTCTATAAGATACTCTCTATATGATACTCTATATGATACTCTCTCTAAGATACTCCCTATAGGACACTCTCTATACAATACTCTCTATACGATACTCTCTATAGGACACTCTCTATATGATACCCTATGATACTCTCAACGCTCTTTGTACTCCACCACAAAGGTGTGACAGAAGATGCACTTTTTTACTGATGATGTAATGACAATCTTCTGTTCATTGCTTCAGCTGGGGATTGCAAGAAGAAGAGAGTGACAGAGGGAATGACTGGAGATTTTAAAAGCAACCGTTTTTTCTAATCTGTGCAAACAAACATTCAAAAATGAGTCAGCGCTGGCTGATTACCTGGAAAAAGCTTTACATAAAGCAGCACTTCACCGTCTAATGTTTTGCTGTTCCTTAGCACCGTCTGAATGTCGGTGCTGGAGCAGCAGAAAAAATTATTTATCTAAGTCTCAGGGGATGAAAGAAAACTTGGAATTCAATGGCGCACTGCCGTGCCATCAGGTTGTGCAGCCTGTAGTACTGACACCGTTCTGCTGCTGTGTTACAAATACCCAGACAGGCAGATGCTCAGAGACCAGTTGCCGGTGCCATCGGGCGGCAGGTTTACGACAGGGAGAGCCCCGTGGCCCCGCGCTCGGCACGGTGTGCTCAGCGCTGTGTGGGGCTGCAGACTGCCCCCCCGAAAGGCTCCCGGTGTGCCGAGCCCCGTGGGGCCGGAGTCCACGGTTTTGGCCAGTGGAAGGATGACTCCCTGCAAGCCTGCTGCCTCGTGCCGCCGCGGCGGTAGCTGTGCTGTCGTCCAGGTCTGTCTGGTTTCGCCTCCCGCGTGGCTGTAAGCAGAGTGGGAGGCACAGCCCCTCTCTGTCTTCTTTTCTCTTTATACTCTGCAGTGATTTTTGCTACATTTCCACGTCTACTTTGCACTGTTATTTTGGGAACCTGCATTTTCTTGTAAGACAAAATCATAGAGAGTTCAGACATGGAAATTACATTTATCCTGTCTTCACTGCATTCCATTTGGCGTGTCTGCATTTTTTTGAGGGGATTTTCATACTGGTGGCAGATCATACCCCATGTTCTCACACAGGAACGGGCCAGGACATACGATGCTGCTTTACGTCTGAATGTTGGTGTTAAACGGGATATGCAGGATCCTATAGCAAGTATCTCTGCAGCTGTGGGATCATAGCTAAATCTTTGCAGAAGGACAAGAGGAGAACATATGGATTCTATTCAGTGCTAGAAGCTGTGAATGAGCTATTGAGCTACGGTACGTCTGACTGGGTGATACATACGGGAGGAACGGAGTCTGACCAGGCAACTGTTACATCTAAAGACCAAAGGTGGTGTTATAACGAAGGACTCCTTCCCAAAATGAATGAATGGTGAAAGTAAGTTTAGAATGATGACTGGCGCAGCAGATCTGTGAAATGATGACATGCGCAGGGCCCGTCTAACACAAGAAAGTCTTCTGGAGCAGGCAGAGGCAGTATGTCGGGCTCACCCCCGCAGTAAGGTGGTGACTGGTCTGGTCTATGACAGCCCTTCTCGAGCGGGCACCGAGTTCACCGAAACGCTTGCCAAACTGACAGCCCAGGAACCTTCCTCGCTGCCTGGGGCTCTGCGTGTGCTTAGAGCTCTCCCTGCAGCATTTCTCCGTTTATGCTGTCGGTGGCTACCTGAAGAACTTGAGGTTAATGTTGGCTGCGTCTCTCGTGCACCCCGGTGCAGCAGCGTTTGCTCTCTGGTGCTCATGTCTCAGGCTGGCTGAAGACCAGCGGCTCTATGGCAGGTCCCCTTTCTTGCACCACTTCTCCCGTGCGCTGCGTGCAGCTGCGGGCTGCAGCTCTGGGCAGGCTTCAGCAGCCGCCCTGCGGTGCGGGCTCCTCCGTGTGTGCAGGGGGACAGGTCTGGGCATCCCTTGGAGAAAAGGGAGATGAGAGCAGAGACCCACACACTGCATCACGGCGGTGGGAGAGCAGATGGACTGTCCAACAGATCCTCTGCTTCGTGCTACCTTTCCTTCCTGCTTTGTGGCAGCGTTATGGCTTCTAGGCTCTGGCAACCGGGTAGGTGGGACTTGTGTCCCTCAGCGGGCAGGTAGCTACTGTGTCCTCTGTGTGTGCAGACGTGGGCTAACTGGGAAGACCCAACGAAGATTAATAACCCTCTGACCTCTAGCGGTCACGCGCAGGTGACGGGGTGTGTGACGGGAAGAGCTGTGCCACGGCTCTGCCGCGCGGACCTGTCGCATCACCTGCAGCTCAGGTGTCACCATTGCAGCGGCGTTGCTGGTGTCTCCTGGGCGTTTTGAGACCCTCCTCAAATAGGGTCCGATGGCCGCCTGGGCACGTGCGGTGCCTCAGCCAGAGGAGCATGCCCGCGGCCCGCGTGGGAGCTTAAAGATGAACGAAGCCAGCTGCCGTAGTGGGAGGCACCTGCAGAGGTGTCCACGCCACACAGGAGGGAGGTGCCAGCACAGGTCAACGGCGCGTTTCCATCCTCCTCCTGTTTTAACAAGTGTCAGACCTTCCTCGTCCTTCGGCTGGCGTCCTGCTGTGTATTGTGCATTGCGGTTAAAGTTCCCTTGCGCTCGCTGTTCCGAACAGCAGATCCTGTGCGCGGTCCCGATATTGCCGAGTGAGTTCCCAGCCAGAAGTTCTACACAGCAGTGGCAGGATTTGCCTTGGAGTCAGTGGGGACTGTGTGCTCCACACCTCTCTTGGCTCACACCAAATAAAAAGCTTTGTTTTGTTTTTATCTAGATGTAGCAGTTCGTGACTAGGATTTAAAGAGAGGACTTAAAATGACTTAATTGTGTTTTGTGTACTTCTTATTTAACACTGCAAGCAAAATAAATCAGAATGGGATTAATTCATTTTAATTTATTGTTGTTAGTAATTATATGATTAAGACCTCAAACACAATAACATTTTTATTCGAGCAGAAAAAAAATGTTTTAAAATAGGTATGTAAGAGAATTAGAATTTATTCTCAGGCTCAGTCTTAAGAAGTAACGTGCCATATACTGCTGGATCCTGCTTATTCTGCAGTTCACATCACTAAAGAAGTTCTGCTCAGTGCAACAGGAGCATCCCTTGTTTCCAGCTCCGCTGTCTCTCAGGGTTTGTAGAGACGCTATGGTGAGTTGACTGTTTTTACTATAAATGAAAATTAGAACCAAATATGTTTTCATCAGTTTGATGTGGCAAATGGACTTGTTTTCATCCACTGCGTGTAAGTGCCAGTTGCATTTTGGTGATAAGAGTAGGTAACCCAGGGCAGCCAGCTCTGCAAGTGTGTCTTCGGGGCTTCACCACCCACCACACTCCCATTTTGGCACAGGGGCTGAGGCAGGTTATTCCTCTGCCTTGCTTTCGGGGAACAGTTGTGCACTGGCAGCAGAAAGTCCGTAATTTTGAAGATCAGTTGAGATCAGATGCTACAACAAAGTGTATTCGTTACGGTTTGCGTTAGTCGTCAGCAAGGCACACATGAAGGTGTGCTAGGAGGCTCCACTCAGCCTGGTCCAGCAGAGAGAAGAGCTGTCATCTCTTCCAGGATCATCTGAAGCACCGTCCTCCTATGCGGAGAGCCCGTGGGCCGTATTGGTGCAGGATTTGTCTGTTCACAATCCTCTTTCTACTGTTTTAGATGTGAGGTAACATCCAGGCTTGTGGGTCTGATGCGAAGGGCTTTAAGGACCATGACCATGAACGAAGAAGGAGACAAATGAGAGCGGCTCGGTGAACGGAAGCGATGCTTTAAATATGTGCTCTGGCCTAGATACGTATGCTTCCTTCCATTTAAATTCCGAAATCAAACCAGTTATTTTAGGGAAGCATTGGAAGAGTAATGGATCCAGTTAAGAGGTGTAATATCTTCCTCTGCAAATGGGATACCAGAGGGAGCGGTTATTTTAAGGTTGTACGCGTGCAGTTTGCAATACTAATAAACAGTCCTGGGAATAGATTATATACACACACACACACGTCGACGAGTCAGTTTCACAGTCTGTTTTTCACGGCGGATTCAGCGCTCTGCTCCGCAATCTGAAACGGCGGATTCTGGCAGCAGTGTCCCTGCGCCTCCCGCCGGGGCTCAGCGATCTGCAACGTGCATCTGAAAAAGCGTAATTCGGAGCCCCGCGGCCTCGCATGAGGCTGGCCCCCTCAGGGGGAGGACAATGGACCTATTGACTCCGGTGGGGACAGGCCGGGCGCGCTGCCACCGGCGCAGGGCGTTACCTGAGCTCAGCGGTCCCTGCGTGACCAGCTCCCCGTGCCGCCAGCGCTGCTTTCTGACGTCTCGGTCACTTGCCTCGTGTGGGGGTTTTCGGTGAGGGGAGGTTTAGCACAATATCCAGTTCCAGCGTTTCAACTGGAAAACGTGCTCTAATACCCAAGCCGCGTTGCAGCCGGGTTTTCAGAGGCGCTGCGCACCGTCCCGCCGGCGAGCCCAGCGCCGCTGCCTGCGGGTCGGGGCTTGGTGGCTGCGTGGCCACTGGCGGGGGCCCGGCCAGGCTGGGAGGGTGCCCGGAGGCGGCCGGGGCTGAGGGTGCCGGCTCCGTCTGCTCCTGTGCTGTTTTGTCGCGGGGTACGTGTGCGTCCGCGGCAGCTGGGAGCCGGAGTGTGGCCTGTGGGCTGGCTCCTTCCGCAGGGAGAAGCGGGGGGTGGGATACTGCGGTGCGGATCGACACCGGTGCTGGTTTGCAGTGTGTGTGTAGACCTGCTTTGCAGAGAAATGACGCCCATTTTGCTCGGCCGGCGGAATTTAGCCTCTGGGATGTTGTGAGGCTTTTTGACGTGCTCTGCACGTGGCAGCCAGCGTGGAGTTAAACCATCCCTGCCGCCGTGCAGACACAGCGATTCCAGTTACTGCGTTTTCAGATAGTTCATACTCCTCTTAATTTTGTCTTTCGTTTCTAAGAAAGGCCACCTCAGACAAATGGTTTGGTTCATGTAACGTGTTCCTTACACTTTTGGATGCAAAAGCTACTTGCGTATTTCGTGATGACAAGCGTGGCAGTTCTGTGTTTGAAAGCCAAATTGCAGCACTGTCCAGGTAACCGTCCCGCGATCCTGACGTCGTCAACGTGCCGCTGCCTTCAGTCTGAATAATGACCGCAGGACTGGTCTTCCCTCTGCGGATTTTAGGTTTCTCATGGAAGTATGCATGTACCCAGATGAAATACATATGTTTGTCTGCAGAGGAATGGTTATGCTGACATTTTAGATACGCTGAGTGAAAGAACATAACCCATAAATATGGATAAATGCTTCGAAGTGCAGCAGTGCAGGTATAGGACTTTTAATTTTGTAGTGAAGTTTATGATTTCAGCCTTTCATTCTGGAGCAGATTTTTTTCTTCTTCTTCTACATTTCCTGTGATCTCAGATTCTAAAAAAATAAATAAATAAGTGCACAGTCTGATTAGCAAAATCAAAACACTTTATTGAAATGTTGACCTTATATTTTGCAGTTTATTGGACATTAAGGAATCTGAACACTTCAAAACTTGAAAAAAATATGTAGAAATGTTTTGTCTTACTGTAAATGCTTTCTCTTAATCTTTATTTTAAAACTAACATTCCTCAAAAGTGATGTATTTTTCCCAAAATTGTTTCACGTCTGACAAGCCAGTGTTTTCTGAGGTACACGCGTCCATCAGAAGTTTTCCGACTGGTGCTGGTGTAAAGCCACAGTTGTTTTTTGTTTCCAGCGGAGGCCCAGTTTCTTTCACCAGTTAGTCGAGTTTCGCCTGTGTGGAGTTCCACTGTGAACCTTTCTCTCCGCAGGCGGGATCCAGCTGTGTCCTNGCAGGCAGGGAGGGAGGGAGGGAGGCTCCGTGGTGCCGGAGGGGGCTGTGGACGTTGCCCGCAGTAAATCCCCACCTCAGCACAAGGCCGGGTATGAGCCACGCGCCAGCCGGGCTGCCACCCGCACTGCCACGGGGGACGCGCACTTAGGAAAGGTTATCTTGTATTTTCAAATTACCTGCTTCTGGAAGGATTAGGCGATTAAATGCCGGTCATCCTCATTTCAGCCATTGTACCATCCCGTTATTTTCCTGTACAATACCAGGCGTCAGGCTGCGTTGCTTCTGAGACCGAGGGCTGTTCTGCGCCGAGTTCAGTGGGGGGCTTTGCTGCTGTGCCACGGGCACAAAGAGGAAGAACTTCTCGCTTCCTCCAGATCTGTGACCAGTGTGCCCAAAAGCCACGGCAGCAGCAGCCGCAGCCCAGGAGCCAGCGCGCGCGTGGGACGCTGCGGTGCACGCGGTTCACCAGGGGCAGGGCGGCTGGGGGTCGCAGGGCTGGCAGTGCCACTGGTGCCCGGGGGCACGGGCTGCTCCTGCCAAAGCAGCCCCGTGTCGCGGTGCCCCCTCCTGCCCGTGTCACCGGGGACTTGGGCCAGACCCGCAGCGGGTGAGGGAGGGAGAGCCGGGCGCTGAACCTGCCTGTGCCTCGGCTGCCTGCGTGAACAGCCGGGCTTGGTTTTGGCAAATGGTGCCGCCTTTTGGTGGAGAGCTGTTGAGGACTCTTCCACCACTGCCCACGGTGTATTTGGAAAGCCTCAGCTTCAAGGCGTTCTTGGTCTTGAGCCGAAGCCCATGGAAATATCTGCATTACGTTTAATGGCCTCTGGAACAAGCACTTACGGAAATGTAATATCTTATTTATTGGCTTGCTTGAGACAAGAATGCCAATGAAGGAAAGTTGCTCAAATGCCTCGAATTACCGGCTCTTGAGCATCAATCTGCCCCCTTCTTTGTTTTTTTGTTTCTTTGGGGGGGCAGGAGGGCACTTTTTGGGAGGACGGATGAGTTTTGACTCAAAAGTGAGAAGTCAGGCTTTAAGAAGTAACACATACCAAAGAAGGAAGCCCGGGAGCTTTCAGTCTGTGTGTGCCCCGAGAGATGCTCCCCCACTCCGACAAACCCAGCCCATGGTCCTCCTTCCTGCAGAAAGAGCCCCTCACCGTGTTCCCCTCAGGCCTTAATGAGTTTAGTCTGCGGGATTTCCTCTTCCGGTGACATTATCAGAAGAAATTACCCTGTACCATTACCTGTGGCCAATGAAGGTTGACAGGCCTCCCCTGGCTCTCCTCTCCCGGACTGGCGTGACTCCCCGAGACAGGAAAGTCTTGTCTGGACTTGACCCTTTGAAGTTTCCCTCACCTCCACCCACCAGCTTGCTGCCATTTCGGCACTGCGGTCCCCGGTCCCCTGCGTGTGGAGGCTGTGGATGCTGCCGTGGTTATCACAGCTGGGTGCCATGGGTGCGTGGGGGGAGCTGTGCTGTGGGAGCCAGGGGGTGGGTTCGGGGGGTCCCTGACGTCCCCCCTGCCCAGCCCGGGGTGGCTGGGGCTGGCCCGTGGCCCACCGAGGAGGGTGCCGGTCCGCAAACCAGGAAGGCTAGAGGGATGCAATACAATTATTTCTCAGGCGACGCTTAACTTCAGAAATGTTTAAAGAAAGAAAAACACGTTGGAGCAGAGTGATCACTCCAGTGGTAATACATGAACATCTTGGCAAAGTGCCGGGCTGGGGCTGTCGTGGTTGTTCCCACTGATTTCCCACTCACCAGCTGGCGCCCAAACCCGCCTGAGGGGTCCCTGGCGTCTGTCCTGCTGCCCACCGCCACCAGCGACTGCCCTTGGTGCTCCTGGCTGGGACCCCGAGCGCCGGGCGGGGGTGCGGGGCGCGAGGCCGGCTCTGTCCCCCCTGGGGAGCGCTGATGCACATTTGGGTGAGGGTGATGCTGTGCGGCGCGGCTGGGCCCCGGGGCTGTCCCGGCCCCTGCTGTCTGCCCCGCAGGTGGGTGGATTGCGGGGACCCCCTGTGCCTGGACACCCCCATCCTGAGCGTCCTGTCCGACGGAGGTGAGCTGCTCGTGGCAGGCTTGTGAGACTAGCCCGGGCTTCTGGCCTTTTTGAAAGAAAAAAGGTCACGAAACACTCAACCCTGACTCTTCCAAGAAAGAGTACGCAGGACCTGGTTTATGTGCTTTTTGCAGCGGGCAGAGCAGCTCCTCTGGCTGTAAAACACCCCGGGCTTTGCTGCTCCGGGGCGCAGCAGCATCCTGCTGGTCTGTCCGTGTCCAGGCACAGTGGTCCAGCAGCACGAGCGATGGGGAGACGTGGGAATTTGCTGCCCGCAGACTGGTCTGTGGTGTGTGCAGCCTGGATAACCCCGGTGCTGCTCAGTCCCGGGCCACCTCGGAGTCAGACAATCATAAACGTGTACGAGTTTGTTTGGGAGCAACAAATTGTCCTAACCATGCTCTGTGAACGCTGAATTAAGTCCTTGGTGAACGAGGGTTGAGACTGGAAGCACCTAAGTCAGCCTGGTGTGTGCTGTGTGTTCGGAGTCGGTATATACATAACTGCCCAATATCTCATAAACTCTCCCGCAAAATCAAACAACACCCGCCTTAAGGGAGTGGTTTTCCAGCGGTTATGAAAAACAAGCTGTGTGGCATCTGGGTACACAGAACTATAGCCAAACACCACTTTGTTGTTGAGTCTTTTCCTTTCCCTCTGATTTTAAACATTCATTGCATGGCTGTATCGTTCATCTTGAAAATTTTGGAAGGGTATATACCTCAGGAGTGTTTTCTCTGTTTGGGAACCCGCTGGCTTCGCTTTGTATCTTTTGGTTATGTCCATAGCCAGGCATTGTTTAGCCTATGTTGACTCAATGATTTTGGTTTACATCCACTTTATCATTCTTTATCTCCTATAGAATTACAATACACAGTATTTCAGACCTCTGTCTGTACAGCTAGATAAAGAGATATAACTCTGTGCATGAGCTCCAAGGGCCGTGTAAACGCCACGGCCTTGGTTAAAAACGTCCCCCTCGCAAAAAGCAGGGAAGCCTTTCTGCAAGATGGAGTGTCTCAATTCTGGTCTGATAATTTTTGGGTAACAAAAGGTGATGTTCTGTGGTGTCAGCCCTGCACGGGTGAAACAAGGTCCAGGAGAACATGCACATTTCATGCCTTGTGGCTTCAATGGTGGGTTCGCAGAGATGGCAGGGAGGACCCCCAGGAAACAGGCAACATTGTCCTGCTGGGAAGGTACCCAGGAGAAACACGTTTCTCCCTGACCGTAACCTCATCCCACTTTCCCTTCACCCTCTAGGGCGGATGCACTCCACAGGGAAGGATTTGCTGTGGTTGTTGGCAGCAGCGAGTTCTGGTATGGCTTTCTTCCCCAGCCCAAAATGCTGGATTGCTGGGAAACTTGCTGTGGCTGTGCTGGAAAAGCAGCACCCTCTCCGAGCCCCATTGGCAGGGAGGTACCTTGGCACCGTGCCCCAGCGTGGCTGAGGGAGGATGCCAGGGGGTTACTGCTTCTTGTGGAGCGTGTCTCTCCGTGGCTGCCGTCTCCCTGCGGGAGCAAAGGGCTCTCCCTGCTCCCAGTGGGGCCGCAAGTATTAAACCCTGACTGGGGACCTGCTAAGGACTGGCATTGCTGCAGCACTTCTGATTCTGCAGCTTTTCTGGGGCTTCATGAACCCGGTTACTTGATTCACAGCTTGGAGAATTAGTGTAGTTTTCTGTAACTGGGAGGCCTTCATGTAAAGCTTGATCTTGGTGTACTTCTCAGTCAGTTTGGTAACTTTATTGGGCCTCAAAGTATTCTGTGGCTGGAGGAAATGCTCTATGTAAAACTCACAGCTTCATCTGGTAGTGATTTGTCATTTACCATGTTTTGGGCTTGCTGCCAGCTCAGCTGTTGCCAAATGAAGACAAGGGAATAAAATGATTATCAGGAAAAGGCTTAGAAATGTTGCAAATGAAATAAACGAAGAATAGCTTAAAACTAAGACAAGGATATATATAATCAATCACAGAAACCATGGGGGCAGGCAGCAAGGGAGGTCAGGTTTCCCCCAGACTAGAGTCCTTTTCACACTGAGAGCATTTCAGTGTTATCCTTCAAATATACGTAATCAAGTGGACCACCAAGACAAAATTTCCTGTGAACCTGTAAAACGGCACTGACCTCTGTTTTGTGTATCTTTATATGGGGTATCTCTCAGGAGTGGTTAAAAAGCCTGCTGTTATTGCACGTTCACCATGGTGGGAGCTGAAGGTCAGGGAGGTGCGCGAGCGGGCGGAAAGGGCAGTCTCTGGCCCAAAGAGGAGGCGCCCGCAGTGCCACTGGAGGGAGATGCTGTCCCCAAAAGGGCTGTTTCACGGGGCTCCAGCGTCACAACGGGCTCCTGGAACCTGCCAGGGGACTGACCCTCGCGAGCGCCGGCAGCCGGGGACTGGTCTGTCGGTGCGGTGGCAAGCCGGGACCCGGGACGCCTTCTCGTGTCCGCGGATCTGTGCTGCGCTGCTGATCCCCGGCCCTCCCCGCTTCCAGCAGTTCCTGCTCCGTTTTCGCGAAGCTGGTGCTGTGGGAGGCGCCTGGTACCTGCAGCAGGAATGGAGCGGTGTCCCTCCCCGCCTGAACAGGTGGAAGAATGTTTTCAAGTGGACTGCCTAAATCCATAACCACTTTGGAAAAGAGTCCTGAGTTTTAGTTAATGGAAGTTTTGGTTTGAAGGACCAAGTGCTACAGGTGAAAAATTTGTATTCCGTACATCAACTTTCAGTGATCATATTTGGTTTGTGTAAGGAGTTGCTTCTTTACACTTTCATTACTGGGTTTTTGGTTTAATAAGCATATTTAGTCAAGATTAGTAACTTTATTTTGTGAAAAAATAAAAGGTCAAAAGATAAGGGTGATTCAACAAATACTTTATCCAAATATCAGGCACTTGCAGGGCTTATGAATTGTTTTGGAGACGGTTCCACATCTCTGTCATCAGCCAGCTGTGAAGGGAATTCCTACAACTTACAATATGCTCCTAATGTAATAATTTGTCTTCTCAGCTATGTGAGGTAAGTCAGTAAAAATCAATATAGGCAGAAACAGCGGTGTAGGGAGATTGCTGACTTGCCCGAAGTCCTCCAGGATCAGGGAGCGCTAGCACGGTGCTGCCCCAGCAGTGCATCCTGGTACGTGCTGCGAGGATGCTCTCCCATTAGCCGCCTTCCCCATCACCCCGATCCCTGGCTCGGCGAGGAGGGGTGGCGCTGTGTGGAAGGAGCCATGCCAAGCGCCCGTCAGGAAGGCAGAGGGGCAGGCAGGGAGATGTCCTTCTGGCCGCTCATCTGGGTCGGGTTGTGGGGCCAGGCACGTTGGGGCAGAAGCAGCTCCCATTTATTCACCCCGCTGCCCTCGTCAGAGGTGAGGGATGAAGCCCGGGCAGAGCAGCGGCACCGTGATCCTACTGCGTGGTGCCTGCTGGCAGATGAGGGCTTCTAACGGGCGTTTTGACTTTTGGTACAAAGGAGATGAACAAAGCAGCAGCTGTTCTGGTAAACTTACACTTCTCCAGGCTCTAACTCTGCTTTTGATGTCCCAGTTTTCTCAGTCCAGATATCCGCTCCACTAACGAACTGCAAGGACTGCGTTTGCTCTTCTTTGTCCACTGTCCTTACCGTGGTTATCCTTCCCATGGTTACTGCTGCTGCTTCCATCCCTTAGTCTCCCTTCCAAATCCACTCTTCCTTTTCCTGCCTTTAATTTTTCTCCTGCTTTGAGATGCATATTGCCTTAGCTACTTTTCCCCTGCTGTGCTAAATTGGTCCTTGAGGAAGGCAATGCCTTCCATCATCACATATCATTGCTGATTTTCCCTTACAGAAAGGAACGGCTGCTGTCGAGGGGGTCCTGGCCCTGATGACAGGCGCTTGATGTCTGTTATGGTTGGAGCCTTCAAATACCTGAGCCAGAGACATTTTCTTGTCTTGTGGTCTTTTTATTCTTTCTTGAAGGTGCACTGGTACACTGAGAATAAGGAACTGAAATTGAGCTGGCAGCGGCTTCTTTGTGCCAGGAGCAGGCTGGAATCGGTTCCGTCTCTTCCAGAGGGCAGAACGCTGGTGCTCCTGGTGCGACGCACCCGTCCCCCGGCGGTTCCCCCACCCAGAGCCGCAACTGGTGCTGCGTACTGGTACGCTGCTGGTGGTGGTGGTGAGCCGGTGGGCTCTGTCTGTTTGGTGTAAGAAATGAAGCTATTAAATAGTATGCTGGATGCAGGACTGAGGTCGACGAAATGCTGAGTTGTATTCCAGCCTTTGAGACCAGCTTCCTCGGCAGTGCTGTACCCAGCGCTGTGTACAAACCTGACGGGGGGAGCTGGAGCCTGTAGGGACAGCATACACTCAGAGAAATGTCCATTTATTGTGCTCGAACTTTTGGTTAGTGAAAGACAGGATCCATTTAGAAAAGGAGATGGGGAATGAAGACTACTGAGAGGCTAAATAGACATAAGAAGGCAATGATAATTTAGAAATGGATTTGTATTCCATATCTGTAGAATGGTGACATATATACTTTTTGATATTTGGGAAATGTGAATTTATTTTCCATGCTGTGCTCTAATGAAAAAGAGGATCCAGTTTTCCTAACCTTGAAAATATAGGTGGACACCAGACTGAAAACTCTTCTTTTTCATGTTTTGGTCACCTGTTATCTGATTTCCAATCATTTGAGGTCATTTGGAAATGTTATACACTTATGGCAGCAGTTTGAGCAGTTTGGAAGATCTGTGGAGTTCAGTCTTTGAAACGAATTTTAGCATGTCTGGTTGCATTATTTGAGACTGTGTAAGAAGCAAAGAAATTAATGTGGTTCAGCTTGATTGGTTTTACACTGGGGTCCATCATGATTGGTTTTACACTGGGGTCCATCATGATTGGTTTTACACTGGGGTCCATCATGGTTGCTGTGGTTTAACCCTGGCGGGCAGCCAAGCCCCAGCCAGCCGCTCGCTCGCTCCCACGCAGTGGGACGGGGAGAGATTCGGGAGGGTGAAAGTGCAAAATCGCGTGGGCTGAGATAAAGACAGTTCCATGGGTAAAGCAAATCTGTGTGCGCGAGCAAAGCAAAACAAGGAATTCACTCCCTGCTTCCCCCAGGCGGGTGGGAGTTCAGCCGTGCCCAGGACAGCAGGGCTTCATCACGCCCGATGGTGATTTGGGAAGACAAACACCGTCACTCGGAATGTCCCTCCTTTCTCGTTTTCTCTCCGCAGCTTTTACTGCTGTGTCAGATGGTGTGGGGTATCCCTGGGGGCAGCTGCGTCCCCTCCCAGCTCCCTGTACGCCCCCAGCCTGCTCGCTGGTGGGGCAGGGTGAGGAGAGAAGAGCTCTCGGTGCTGCTCAGCGATAGGTAAAACATCGCGGCGTTACCACATCACAATCCAAACCAGCACCACACAAGCCACTCTGTCCCAGCCAAAACCAGTACAGTGACGCATCAAAGGTGGAAGTTAAACAGAATGAGAAGTCAAGAGGCCAGAAGGAAAAAGACGCGTAGAGATCTGCTCCAAAGCCACCAGTTGCACCTCGCCGAGAGGCTGAAGTGTCCTTGATTTGCACCCACCGGTTCCCTCAAATGGGGTCTGGCTGGTCAGCAGCTAACACACGATTGCTCACCAGAAGGTTGTTTGTTAGATAGTTTGTGAAAACGTAGGCTACAGAGGTTCACATAGTAGGTTTCTGTGAAAGATGAAGAAGTGAAGGTAAACAGTGTGAGGGTGGCTGCTCTTCAGCTGCTGCCGTCCTTGGAGGCATTCAAACCCCCTCTGCTTGCAAAGCGTCCCTGTTTGAGTAGAGGCTGACAGGTTGCCGTCTAAGGTTTCTTCCAACCAAAATTATTTTATGATTTGTGATAACAGAAATGTAGGGGAAAAAAAAGACTTATTATTTTTTCCTGTCCAGGTATTTCTTCAGCATATCCTCGCTTACTGCTGCATCTCTGTGAGAATATCCCATTTTGATTAACTGCCCGGGAAGATTTCTGATTATTTAATGATATGCTTATGACTAATTCATGCTGCTTCCAGATGAGTGAGTCAAAAATCCAGGCTAGCTGGCTATGAGTTAAGCACCCAATCTGAAAATTCATTTTCATTTATTTTCTTAATCTGACCCTCGGAATTTATCTAATATTTTTGTCTTCTCAAAAACAATGAGAATACCATTTCTGAGCCCTCCCTTAGCAGAATAGTGGTAATGTGCTTTGGAAACAGGAAAAACAGAAAGAAAATATTTACATTTCTAAACAAAATATCTATCCGAGCAGGTAATTGCTCTGAGAAAGACAGAGGGACTGTCCCGAGGCTGACACCAGCCCCTGGAGCCAGGCAAGCAGTGGGAATGGCAGGGATGGGTAACAACTCCGTGTCGGTCTCCAAACTGAAAGAATATAGCACAATGTTTTTCACTGCACTATTAGTAGTTAACAGAATAAGTGCCAATCAAATGGGCTTCCAGCAAGACTTTCTAGGGACATGAGAGTTTTTTTGTGCTGACAGTCAATCTCGGGACTGTTTTCACCAGGTGACAGGACAGCCGTGGTCGGGAGGGGTCTCTGGAGATCCCCTAGTGCCACCCCGCTGCCCAAGCAGGGTCAGCTGTACCACGCCGAGTTTTGAACATCTCCCCCGGTCCACAGCCTTTCTGGGCCACGTCTGCCAGTGTTTGACTGCCCTCGTGGTGAAAAAATGCCTTTCATTCAGATGGAGCTGCCTGTGTCTCAGTTTGTGCCCACTGCCTCTTGTCCTGTCAGTGGGCTGCCTCTTCCTCCTCTCCCATCGGGTACGGACACACATGGGTAACCCCCCCGAGCCCTCCCTTCTCTAGACTGAAGAGTCCCAGCTCTCCCAACCTCTCCTCATTTTCCAGCCTAGGAAACCAGTTCCCCCATGCAGAAGGTGGAACACACTTTTTCCTGTGGGATCACTTCCAGCTCTCGCCTGAGATCTGCCAGCTCGCTTTGGGAACACCAGGGGTTTCTGGTTTCTGCGGGGACCCCCGTGCCCAGCCGGCCATGCTGCTGCCTGCAGCTTTCCCAGTGAACCATCCTGGGGGCTGCGGGCACGGTCCTGGCGCGGGCGAGCGCTGGGTGGTCTCAGCTGTGAGGGTGCTCCTGAGCCGAGCTGCCCACCAAGTGCCCCCCGGGGCTGGTGTCCCCCTGCTGCCAGCCAGCGCAGTGACCCCGGTCGCCCACCTTGGACGTACACAGGACGTGCGAGCTGAGCATCACCTTGGCTTTCTGTCTCACCTGCAAGTTTGGTAGTCATGGGCAAGCTGCTCCAGATGGAAACCCAGCCTGTGATCCGGTGGGTTTTCTGGTGTAGGGAGGGGAGAGGGCTGAGATCAATCAGTGCGTGGAGCATCTGCGGGCATACGGACATTCTCTTTATGTACAAAACCAGTTGTGAATTAAAACTGATTAGAAAAAAGAAGAGCCACAAAAATGAGACTCTTTCTGATGACAGGATCAACTTCTATTAAACTACCCGCAGTTTAGAGTTTGCTGCCTTAAGAGGCAAAAAGCAATCTTGATTTAAAACAAACAAATAAATCTCCCTTTTTTCCTGTTTGCTTATGCCACTATTCCCACTATGTAATCTGAGCATAAAGGAAAGCACACTACTAAACTTTCTGAAGCCTTCATTTAGCATCTGCATGAGGAACTTTAAAAGAAATAATACAAACAAGTTGAATGTATATAAGGAGTCTTGGAAGATTATATCACAGATAAGAAAAATGCTTAGGATTTTCTTTTTGTATGTGTAATGCCTTTGCAACCTACTTGCAACATTATTCCCTGCATGAGGGCCCCCTAATTATTTCATCATGCAGCAGGAAATTCTGGTAGGTCATATATAAACAGCCCAAGGCAGAGACCTCTTCATCAGATAGAGCGTGACATCTGACATCTGTGCCGCCTGCCGTTCGCATGCCACAATCAGCCAGTCAGCCCAAACACCGACTAACGCGGCAGCAACTGGGAGCGTGGGGCTAACTGGTGGTGGCAGAGGTCTCCCCTAACCCAAAACTGAGACTCTGGCATCCCTTCCCTTTCCCGATGGCCACGTCCCACCCCTTGCCTGGCCGAGCCCGCAGCAGGCTCGCTCACGCTGCGTGGCCAGCCTGTCCGGGGGGGTGGCATCGTGGCATCCTGACCCCGCTCTGCGCAGAGCTTGTCCCCGAGGATGGGGCGATGCGTGCACCCCTTTGTTCCCACGTCCGTTCAGGTAGAGCCGGGCCCCGCGGTGGCTGTGCCACGGGCGGGCTGGTGCGCCGAGCCTGGCAGCGGAACCGTGCGGCCGCCTAGCCTGGCAGAGGAACCGTGCGGCTCAGCCCAGCGCCGCGCTGGGAGCACTGGCACCGGTGCGTCCGCAGCAAAGGCACCAGCTCCCCGTGCCCCTGACTGGGAGCTGGAGGTGACATGGTGGGGAATGGCTGGAAGTAGGAGACTGCTAAAAATCAGGTGACAGTGACAGATCAGTCTGCATCAGACGTGATCCAAGGCTGCTTATTTTTCTTCTCATTGTACTTGTTTTTATGGTTCCTCAACAAAAAGGCAGATTATTTTTCCTTAAATGAGTGATGGTCAGTGGTGTTTCCTTGTTATAGAAAATGCCTTCTTGGGGAAAGCGTTGCGAGTAGCAGTCCGGGTGGAGGTTGAGAAGTGTAGGGGAAGCACGTGCCAGCACTCCGCACTCTGCCCTTCCCTGTTTCTTACCCAAAATTCCCCGCGTCTCCACATCCCTGGCTGGCCCCGGCCGTGCTGTGTGCCCAGGAGAACCGCCGCAGCACTGCTCGCTCTGACACTCGTTTAGTTCCTCTGTCTGTCTTGCATGAGCGCAATGGACTGCATGAAAAACAAAGGAAAATTCTCCGAAGGAACGTTTTAGGGAAACAGCAGTTCCCTAATGTGATGTGTATTTTTCCCTCCAGTGTGTATTTCCACTGTCTTCAAATATACAAATCTATTTCATCATTATTGTTATTGTTCAGATTATTGGATTCTGTTTTCATATGTCTTGGCTGTTTTGAATCAAATAAGACTTTTTTTTTACGTATTTTTTGACTTTGGCTTTAACCTTAAGCCCAGTCCTAGAAAAATCTATGTTCAGCATTTTTCTGCACTCTGTCCAAATCTATTTATACAGGAAAATGTTCTTTCTGTTAGTGCATTTAAGCACAGGATAAATTCCACAAGTTTTAAGAAATTGAGAATAGTAACAGTATTTGCAGACTTTTGGTGTTAATACTAGACTACTGAGGCTTGAACTGTGCTGAATCTCTCACGACAAAATCTTCTTCGGACAAACAATTCATAATCAGTCTTTTGTCAATTTTCAGTCATTCAGTAATGCTAAGGATTTCCCGAAAAGTCCACTTTTTTTTCCCCCATAGGTAAGTGACTGAATCAGGTTAAGTTTGTTTGCTGAAATCAGCTATTTTAAAATCAAAGTGTACCACTAACTGAAATAGCTTCCTATTCCCTTCTGCTTTTTTTCTGATGTGCTTTTACATTAGTTACATTTGTAATCAGGTAATTCCTCATTAACCCTTTTTTCTAACCTACCATTCCTTTATTGGGTCATCATAAATTTCAGTGTGCACACATTCACTTTTAGTTTGAAGACTGTAGCCCAGAACATTTTTTTCACTTAGTGGAAGTTTAAAATTTATTCTCTGAAGCGGGCTTTCTGCAGCCTCCATCTGCATCTTTAAGGCTCTCAGATAATCCTGACCTTGTCTACCTGTGCTTGTTCCCGTCTTGGGTATACTCCTTATCACCCCTTTGTTTCAGGGTTAATAAAAGGAAATGTCTGCCCTTAAGACTTCCAGTATTTCTGGCAAATGAAAATATTACTTAAAACTGCCCTCGTCCGTATGGGTGATCTTAACTTCCCAAAGGTCAGCTGGGAATATCACACAGCGGACACAAACAGGTCCAGGATATTCCTGAAGCACGTTGGAGATAACTTCTTGGTGCAGGTGCTAAGGGAGCCGGCTAGGAAAGGTGCCTCCTAGGTTTGTTGTTTGTAAACAGGGAGAGACTCGTGGGCCAAGTCGTGGCTGGTGGCTGTTTTGGTCACAGTGACCACAAAGTAGTTGAGTTTCAAATTGTTGGTGTCAGGAGGGAAAGTGCCAGCAAAACTTCAGCAGACTTAGGGCTGCTGAAGGAGCTAGTTAGCAAGGTCCCCTGGGAATCTGCTTTCGAAGGTATTGGGGTCCGTGAATGCTGGTCACTTTCTAAGAGCCATCTCTTAAGAGCGCAGGGGCGGGCAATTCCAAAGTGTTGGAAGTGAAGCACGCTGGATAGGCTCGAGAGCTAGGCACTCACCACCTGTATGAAATTTAACATGAGCGAGTGCTGGATTCCCCACCTGGGATGGGGTAATCCTGGTTACAGGCACAAACCACGGGATGGGAGCCTGGAGAGAGCCCTGCAGAGAGAGATCTGGGGGGTTGGGTTGATGGCAAGTTGAATATGAGTCACCAGCATGCCCCGGCAACCAAAGGGCAACCAACCATGTCCTGGGCTGCAACAAGCACGGCATCGCTAGTCGGTCAAGGGAGGTGATTGCCCCACTCTACCCCANGGCAAGTTGAATATGAGTCACCAGCATGCCCCGGCAACCAAAGGGCAACCAACCATGTCCTGGGCTGCAACAAGCACGGCATCGCTAGTCGGTCAAGGGAGGTGATTGCCCCACTCTACCCCACACTGGTGTGGCCCCACCTTGAGCACTGTGGGCAGTTTTGGGCCCCTCAGTAGAAGGAGGACATCAAACTATTAGACTGTGTCCAGAGGAGGGTGACCGTGATGGTGAAAAGTCTCAAGGGCAAGATCTAGGAGTGGCTGAGGTCACTTTGTTCATTGAGGCTGGAGAAGAGAAGGCTGAGGGGTGCCCTCATCACAGTCTGTGCCTTCCTCAAGGGGGGCAGCAGAGGGGCAGGCGCTGATCTCCCTCTCTGGTGACCAGCGACAGGACACAAGGAAACGGAATGAGGCTGCATCAGGGGAAGTTCAGATTGGACATTGCGAAAAGGTTCTTCACTGAGAGGGTGGTTGGTTCCTGGAACAGGCTCCCCAGGGAAGTGGTCATGGCACCAAGCCTGTCAGAGTTCAAGAAGCATCTGGGTGACGCTCTTAGTCATATGGTTTGGTTTTAGGCAATCCTGCAAGGGGCAGGGAGTTGGACTCGGTGATCCTTATGTGTCCCTTCCAACTTGAGATATTCTGTGGTTCTATGAATCTATGACTTCTTTTACACAACTTTTAAGGTGAAATTCTGATCTACTTAGAGCTTCCTCTGCTCTGTTTTGCAGCCTGGGACCCAGACATTTAGCTGGAAGCAAAGTAATTTTTATTTTTCATTAACCGTAATGAAACAAGAACAGTATTCCATGAAGTTTAGCCTAATATTACCAATGGCAAATGATGGTGCATTGCCAAAGTTCAAAGCATTCAGCTTATTGTTGTCTTGAAAATGGCCAAGTAAATAGATTATTTCCGCCTTCAGTTATTACTGAAGCATTAGTGGCCACAGAGGTGGGAAAAAGCTGCCCTCAATGAAGTTTTTAATCACGTTTCAATGCAAAGAGGACCTAGTATGCTATTCACAATGCACCAGCTCATTTGCCCAGCAAGATTCAGCTGCTGGAAGACATGACTATTAGGTGTGCTGTAATCTCCATGACTGAATACAGAACCCCTCGGTAGCTTCAGCAGTGACCTGGTCATTTTCTGTGTTTTAAAAGTTTTCACAAGCATTTGTGAGTTTTATTTTTAGAAGCTACCCTGGAGTTATTCTTATGATTCCCTCTGTTTTGCCCTGCCGTACATCTGACAGGTCACGATAGGCAATTGGGGAGCTTCTACAGGCTTGGGCAGGAGCGGCTGGAAACTGCCTGGCGGAAAAGGATCTGGGGGTCCTGGTGGACAGTCGGCTGAACACGAGCCAGTGTGTGCCCAGGTGGCCAAGAAGGCCAATGGCATCTTGGCCTGTATCAGGAACAGCGTGGCCAGCAGGAGCAGGGCAGTGATGGTGCCCCTGTACTCAGCACTGGTGAGGCCACAGCTTGAGTGCCGTGTTCAGTTTTGGGTGTCACAGCACAGGAGGGACATTGAGGTGCTGGAGTGTGTCCAGAGAAGGGCAACGGAGCTGGTGAGGGGTCTGGAGAACAAGTCTTATGAGGAGAAGCTGAGAGAGTTGGGATTGTTTAGCCTGGAGAAGAGAAGGTTGAGGGGAGACCTTCTCACTCTCTACAACTCCCTGAAAGGGGGTTATAGCCAGGTGGGGTCAATCTCTTCTCCCAAGGAACAAGCCACAGGACAAGAGGAAATGGCCTCCAGTTGTGCCAGGGGAGGTTTAGGTTGGATATTAGAACAAGTTCTTTACGGAAAGGGTTCTCAAGCATTGGCACAGGCTGCCCAGGGAGGTGGTGGAATTGCTGTCCCTGGAGGGATTTAAAAGCCGGGCAGACGTGGTGCTGAGGGACATGGGTTAGGGGGGGTTTTGGCAGTGTAGGTTTATGGTTGGACTCGATGATCTTGAAGGTCTCTCCCAACCCAAGTGATTCTGTGACTCTGTGATTCTCTGATTCTACATAAACTCTGCGAAGCCTCGCAGCAATTAGTGCTGGTGCCTGTAAGCAGACTCCTCCGCTCCTGCCAGGAAGGGCAAACGGCTTCTCCACGTGCGGGTTACCCCGCAGCCCCTCTCGCAGCCCCGCTCGCCATGCGGTTGGGGATGGTCTCACCCGCCGCCCGCGGCCCCGCAGCCCACACCGGGTCGCCCTCGGCTCCCCCCTGGCCGGGGCCATCTCTGCCCCGCTCTTCTGCTTCTCTTCTCCTGGGGACGGGGCAGCACGGGCAAGGCCAGGCTGCTGTGACCGGCGCTGGGGACACAATGCGGGGGGAATGAGGGGCTGTGGGAGACGCGGGATGTCGTCAGGGAAGCCATGAGCAGCTGGCGAGGCGGCGAGGCGGGGCTGGAGAGCTGCGTGCTCTGCCCGAGGGCGCGGTGGGAAGAGCCTGAGCAACGTGGAGCTCCGAGCTGCTGCCTCAGGAAGCGGCGCCAAGAACGACACACCCTGTGGAAAATAACACAGCCCGAGGCAATGGCTGTCGTCTGGGAACGGCTACGGATGGCATCCGGGCAGGCCTGTGTCGGTGCGGGGGAAGGAGCGTGGCAGAGACCAGAGACGGAGGCGGTGAGGGAGACTGACGGCCTGGAGGCTGGCACGGCTCCGTGGAGAGCGGATGTCCCTACAGGCAGCCATGCTGGAGGCTGGCACGGCTCCGTGGAGAGGGGATGTCCCTACAGGCAGCCGTGTGTGTCCATGCAGAGGCAGGAGGCAGCTGCCGCACAGTGCTCGCAGGCTGAGAACGCCTCTGCTGGGTACAGGGAAAGACAGTCCGTAAGAGATCCCGCTGCTGATGGAGTCCCTAGTCCTGCCCGTCGGGCACATTAAAGGGAAGAGGCAGCAGTTCTGGGACATGCCCTTTTTCAGCAGGACACAGGAACAGGATTCGCAAGCCATGCTCCTAGGAGCTGCCTCACCCGAAGGCAGAAGCCAGACGCGATGCTCTGTGCTGTATCAGCCGGGGACATTGTGGTGGGCAGAAGAGCTGCATGGGGGACCAGGGGCCACCCACGGGGAAGATTCAAGAAATTGTCCAAAAATCCTCATCTCTAATGCGTTTGTAATATGTGATGGATCAGATTTTTAATGTCCCTACTACAGTTACAGCAAGAGTTTAACACTTAACAAATCCCAGAGACTCTCCATCGGAGCGGGGGTTTCCCTGGACAGGAATGTGCCTCAGCCCTAGGCACGGGTCTTCGCTGGTGACTCCACAGTCTCTCCCTCGTGTGAGGGACCCCTCCCGTGCCGGAGGCAGGCTGTGCTGAGTAAGGCTTTTGGGTCAGTAAGGTCCTCCTGCTACCCGGCCACCTGTTTCCAGTAAGAATTTGGGAGACGCTGTCTAGTCCTGTCAGAGGTGGCTGAGGTTGGCGAGGGGCTGCGAGCTGATTAAGTGGGGGCTGGCTGAGAGGTTGTGCATACGCGACTACGCACAGCTGTACTTTGCCGTTAGCGTTATTTGTTAGGAAACTGAGCTGAATACTTGGTCCGTTTTTTCCTGAGTAACTTTGCAGAGAGAACACTTTCCATTTCCTGCAGCAGGAGAAATTCAGGAGAGATGGCCAACGCTAAGAATATTTCTCTTTGCCTGGTGTTTCAGGTTCTGCCAGGTGCCTTTCGAAAAACAGGTGACCCATTTGTGCACACTGCGTGGTTTGTCTGGGAGAGGGCTTCTGCACAGTGCCGCTTCGCTTGGTGCCCGAGGGACCTCCCCACAAAACGGAACAGGCTTTTGGTGGTAGTGAGGAAGAATCACGGCTCTGGCTAACGTGAGGCAAATAACACGCAACTTTATGTAAGGAAAGAGCTAGCCCTGGAATAGATGTGAACACAGCGAACCGTGGCTGATAGATGGTACGCATGGAGAAGAAAGGGATGCGAAGGTAGAGGATGAAGAGTGCAGGAAAAGTGGTGTCTCTGACGTTGCTGCTGAGAGAAGCACCGTGCGAAGCTGTCCCGGCTGAGGGAGTGTTGAGAAGCGCGGCACCGTGCCGAGGCAGCCGTGCTGCTGGCGCTGAACGAAGCTCCCAACAGAGCGTTGGCGCGGCCAGGGTGGATGTGTGTGTTGCCAGAGCGCAGTGAAAAGACGTCCCTGCAACCGTGCAGGGCGCCCTTTTTAACTCTGTCCTTTGTTTTAATTTGCAAGTAGATTATATGTTCTTGCAATTCTGTCGTGATGTTTGATTGTTAATTGTTTCTATTCTTAATACTGCTGGGAAATGCTAGTATTGGAAATGAGAATGAATTATCTGGAAACATGCTTGTTGCTCATGGAAGGCTCTATAAGCCACTTAGAACTGAAACATCGACTGCAATGGGCCTGTGGCATACGAGGTGGCTACTTGAACAACTTGGTGGGACCCAGCACAAGTGGGTTCTCAGGCATCTGTTGGGACTGAGCCGGGCTGCTCCAGTGGCAGAAGAACAGGCAGAGGTATCCATGGAAGCAGATTGCTAAGGAGAGGGGTATGTTACCAGAAAACCTGGCTCTGCGTTCTGGAGCTACGGTTGTCTCCATGCAGCCTGGGGCACAAGAAGGGTGGTGACCCACCTGGCAAGGTAGAAGGGCTCTGGACCTTCCACTCTGGGAAAGGACTTCTTAGGTATGGAGTGACTCCCATGAGCTGTGCAGGAGATCAGAGTTTGTGTAGCGCGGGAAGACACAGAAAGTACTATAGTAAATTCAATACCATAATTTTTTGAGCCTGAGTTATGCCTTTTTTTTTTTTTTTAAATCATACAGTGCTTGTACCTTTCTTCTGTCCTCAGTTCTGGGAGCACCAGAACATCGATATATCCTTTACTATCTATGTTGGGCTGAACTACTAAGATGGCTGCGGGGAAACTTTGCTTTTCCCATCACAAAAACTCATTTGGTTGTCTTTGGTGCACGGGTTCTTTTCAAGTTTCTGCCAAGTGGACACAAGCACAGAAGAAACCCTCTAACCGTTTTCCAGCTACATTCCAGCTATTTCATCCTGTAGAGCTGTGCTGCCCGGTGTCCAAGGCCCGTCCCTGCCAATGGGGATTGCTGATGTGTGATGGCTCAGGCTGTGAACTCCCTGGATCCCAGGGGAATGCCTGGATCCGTGGCATTGCGGCCACAGGAATAATGGGCTTGTAAGCAAGCTGGTATCACTGCATCTCTAGAAGCTGCGGTTTCTCTGTTTGCCTAGCTCATTGACTTGGCTTATATCAACAAGAAGTAGTTTAGTTCTGAGATAATTATACTTCTGAGAGCCCAGATGTATGAGAGTCACCACACATCTCCTTCCAGATAAACTGAATAAACAGATTGTGACTGATTCCTGTCTTTTGCCCTTTTGCTGGTGCAGCTCACCCGACCGCGCTGCACGTGGCGTGCCGTGGGGTGGGAAGGGCGCACACGCGCGGCGTTGCCTGGTGTTCCCTGTCTCACAGCTCCCTTCCAAGAGCCAGGAATGTGGAAACCTGGTGGAACCGAGGCAGGTCTCCCCGGCTCAATGGATGTTACACTTTGTGATTCCAGTTCAGAAACCTCTCCGGAAGGTTCTTGCGTGCGTCCTTCAGGACTGCTGAAACCCGCGGGGTTGGAGCGCCTGCTGCACCCTGCCCTGATTACTGCTGGAGTCCAGCACACGCTTGGAGCGTTTCAGAGCTGCAGTGGGGCCACGTTTGACACGTGGGGTTATTTATCAAGAGAGACAAACATACTCTGTGCTGGGGCTTCTGCCCATTCCCTTCTAGGTTCAGGGGGACGCTTTTTCTCCACGAGCCAGGAAGAAACTTTAATTAAATTTCACTGGTTCTTTAAAGCATATAGGCAATTAGCTGTGCCTGAGAGAAAATTCTGAGTAACCTGTGCCGAGTTGCTGGGGAAAACAAGGATATTCCCTTCGGATGTTTCACTAGTGGGTTTTGCTACAGGCTCGTGATTCTAGCAATCAGCAGCTTTGTGGTCTTGCTCAAAGCAGAACCGTTTTTGCATTTTTTCTCCTTCTTTCATGTCCCTTGAATTGCAGCTTGGTGTCTGAAATCAGCTGTGTCTCCCGTATCAATTTCCTGCAAGCGTAGAAGTGTCAGGCAGATCTCCTTGGTTCTCTGTTAGTAGCATGTATTTTTGGTTGTGAGGGTGAAACACTTGGCTTAGATGAAGCCTTTGTTTGTGTTACAGCACGTGTATCTGGTACCTTTTTGAGCAGTGATATGATAGAGCAAGAAAGAAAGATTAATTGTCACTGTCTCTGATCCCTATGAACCTTTAAAATCCAGCATCCTATGAAATCTGTGACCCCTAGGAGGATGTGGAAGGTGACACGCCAGACTTCAGCAGTGCGCACGGAGCAGGGTTTTGTCCAGCGTCTGTGCGGAACCTCCTAGAAATGTAGAAAGAAAGCAGCGGAGAGGGTGGGGGTGAAATCTGGTGTCGTGGCATCTGGGCAGCCCCAGTGCAAATCTCAGTCTGAGCTTGATGCTGCTTTACCTGTGCCTTTAAAAATCCTTCACTATTAAAAGTTGAAATTTAATCATTAGTAATTATGTCATCAGCACCATCTGTTGGAAGTAGTTGAGACTCAAGATGCTGAAGCTTTTTGATTAATTTTGCCCTTCTGCACTAGCAAGTGTGCGCAACGAATACCTCCTGTGGTTGTCTTAAAGATCTTTATCTTCTCTTAATATTTCTTCTCTATCTCTGCACCAAAGTCCTATAATTATTGACAGAGAGGAATGAGAAATGTCTAGTCTTTGATAGGCGTTACATAAATTTACGCATAGGGATAATTATTATTGGAGATGGTACAGAAAGAGAACTGCATTCCTGTTTCAAAGATCTAAAAGTGCCTATGTTGAAGGTAAAACCTAAACCAAAAATCCTTTATATGGATGAGAATTTCATGAATGACTTTCTTTTCCTTTTTCCCTCTTCTTTAATGAAGAACACAAGTAAAATTGCAGATTCAAACACTTTTGAGTACTGGGGCAGGCAGGGGGTTGATTAGAGTTCTCTAATTATAACTAATGACAGAAATAACATAGGCTCCTGTTTTGCTTAGATGATACATGAATTGAGCCACCTCATATAAATACAGCATGCGTCCCCTTATTTTCTTATGGCAGACGATGCAAAACCGACTCAGTTAACCCACGCTGCTGTTCCAGATCCTCGGGAGCTGGACACCTCAGGCTGTGCCGCGACTCCCGGGTCTGTCCGCTGGCGTCTCGGGGCTGTGAAATGGCATCCAGCAGCGATGTCGCAGCAGGAGTTTGAGATGGAAGCTGTTCTCGGTGTGCGTGCTCTCATTTCAGCTGCAGCCCGGTAACGGGCCGAGACTGACGTCTTGTTTAGGGCTCTGTGTAACTCCAGTTACTGTGACTCGGGCATTTTGGTGCTTCCGTATGTTGGGCTGCATTAGCAGCTATAGGTAGATGGAATTCCCCTGGCTGGAATTGGGAACGCTGCTTCTGTGGTGCTATTCTGAGGCTCCTTGTGTATATTTTAATATTTACTCAAACTTCAATCTGCCTGCAATTCCCTAGGAAGCAGGGCCCAGGAGAAATTGCTTTTTCTTTAAACATAGTCAGAACAAGATACTTAAAAGTGAGTTTGTTACGCTGCGGCTACCCTGACACGCGCCCTCTCCAAGCTCCATTCAGCAAGCAGAGCTGTCAGGATTCCAGTGCAGGACATGACTGGAATGGTGGCGGTGCCCGGGAGCCAGGAGTCTGGGCACCTCGTCCCTGTGCCGTGACTCCCGGTGCCTCGTCCCTGTGCTGTGACCCCCGGCACCTGGGTACCAGCCTGGGGGGCTTTTTGAATAAGGGCTTGCACCGCCGATGCTATTTGAAAACATATCTTCTGATCCTGTTTGGTTTGTCTACTAATGAACATATTCACTGAAACAGGCACCTGGTGCCCTCAAGCAGAGTCCTAACTCTGAGGGAAACAAAAACGACGAATATTTTTGTTGTGTACGATTCTCTGTCAATATTTATGTAACTCAGTTCCCCAGGTAGCTGTGGGTGAAATTACAGAGAAGAAGCAGCACCCTCAAACCCGTGCCTGACCCCAGTGGAGCGAGGGGGCGTGCGTGCGCGGCAGCCCGAGGGGCAGGGTGGACCGAGCGGTGAACGGGGGGTGCAGGGGAGCTGCGTGTGCAGCGGGCTTGGGCGCTCTGGCTCACGGTGGCTGTGCCAGCACCGTTACCGGAGTCCTCGCTGGTGCGAGGGGCTGCCCCGCAGCCGGCGCTCCGCTCCCGCCATGGGTCTCACCCTGTCCGTGCTGGTGGCCCCGGGGACGTGCGGGGCTGGCCGTGGCGCGGGGCTGGGGGGCTGCGGCTGGGCGCAGGACAGGCTGTGACACCCGCCCCGCTGCCCGGCCCTCGCCTCTCCCGGCCGGGGCAGGGGGCATGGCCATCCCTTCCGAGCGGGACTGGCCTTCCCCGGGTCACCCTCATCCGGGGCTCTGCCAGGGCTGGCTGGAGCCGCGCGCTGCCCACGCAGAGGGCTGCTGCAGGAGATGCGAGTTTATCGCCCTAAACATGGCGAGAACGGCGCAGAAGCAGCAATCTGGCACGCAGACCACAACAACTGATCTCTTCTCCAATTTTCAATTTCCCCAGGGAATCACGTTTATTAAAATGTTAAAATCTATTGTCTCGCACTTCCTTTAGGCTAATCCCAGAGTTTGCTAGAAAAATCCCTTCTTGTAGAGCATACATTGCAAATCCTCCTTTGTTTAAACAGGGTTCATAGGAGAACTTGGTGAAATTCAACATTTAAGCTTTGCATTCGCGGGTCTGTGTGAATAGTGTGGCCTTGCTCAAAATGAGAGTATCCATGCACACATGCTGCATAGTTCCGTAAACCTCAGGAGAAAATGAGTATGTGCAATACATGTGGTTAACTGTAACTGTGGAAGTAGCCCAAAAAACTATTTCGTAAAACATGAGGTTTTGTGTTTTACTCCAGGACACAAAGAAGCAGAATCACTGCTTTTGCTTGACACGGCACGCAGGACAGGAATAACTTTAGGTTGCTGCACAGAACAATTAGAAACATTTCAAATGAATGGAATGTCAGTGTTTTTCTTGTTTTAGACATCTACATTGTAAAGTCCAGTCCTGCCTTCGCTGGCCGTGGAGCTCCGGGCTTCTCGGTGCGGGTGCCTGAGCCCCACGTGGTGGTACTCCCCGGGCTGGGCAGGGGACAGGTTTTTGACAAGGAAAGCAGAATGTGGGAGAAAGAAGGAAAATGAGTGCTGGCTAATCAAAAAAAAGAAATACAATCTTTCAAAAGTTAATACTCTCGTCTCCTTATTTCTTGTCGCTGGTTGCAGAACGAGTTAGAAAGCAGCGTTTATTCACCGAACAGGAGGGGCAGCCCTCAGAAGGACGGTACTGGAAGACACACAGCTGTGTGTCGCCCGTGGTGTGTCACAGCAAGTTCTCACGTGCCTTCAGGCGCTGGGTCGTGCCTGCGGGTGAATCTGATCCGTGGGGGTCCTGTGCTGGCTGGCTTTTCCCCGGGTAATTGTGCGTGCCTGCCCTAGGATGGCAGTGGCTGCTAACTAATCGTGCCATTTGCAGAGTAAACGGCAGGATGTAGAAGTTACGCTACAGCCTGGTGGCTGGTTAAAGCTGACATCCTCCAGTAAACTGTTGTTCCTTAGTGGTCTCATTAACTATGATTAGTGGGTATTTTGCAAATTAAGGCGACGGTGAGGGCAGGCCAGGTAGAGGAGATACTGATGGTGGAGAAGGCAACTAAATTCGAGAGGAGTCTGATTCTTGCAAGAAGCTTAAAACAAGAAGTGTGCCTTTAATGTAGTTCTTCAGTCTCTTTCAGACTAAGACAATACAGCATGCACACTTTTTAGAGTCAAAGCGTTTGAGCTACATGCTCTTCCTTGGTTACATCCTTGCTTATGCCTTAAGTCCATATGATTTAGATAATAAGGGGTGTGAAATGACTCTTGTATTCAGTGAAATAGTTGTTTTGTTTTTTAGAAAGTCCCCTGGTTAGGGTCTCAAGATGGGATAAATTGCGTTTTTGCTTCAGTGGTCAGAGGAACTTCAGAGAAAAGTATCTTTGTTAAAAATTATTTATTTATTAAGTTTCTATCAAATAGGCATGTGTTTATTTATAAATTATATTTATAATTTCTATTTACTTTTATTAATTTATATTTATTTATAATAAATATGGCATGCGTCTTCTTGTCAGGGGCGACTCTTGTCCATTGCGCTGGAGTTCCTGCGTGCTCCCTGAGGAATTCCCTGTTTAGCTGGTGATAAACTGTCACCAAAGGCTAAAAGTCTGCAAGTCTGAGCAGCGTGTGTTGTAGGCACTTTCACTCACACCAGCTGAACATTTACAGAAGGCTGTAAGTAGCCTATTGCCCCAAAGAACTCTAATAGTCTAAGAATTGATTAACAGTTGATAGCAATGTTTTTAATTGTTTACCAACTTTTATGAGCTACTCATAAAAGGAACTTCTGTATAAAGTCTGATTTATGTATTTTTTTAACTCCCTAGAAGGAACTTCAATTCTGTGTTTAGTGATACAACATAGAAGCAACTGCAAGACAATAAAAATACAATGATGTAAATGAAAAGCATGAAATCCTAGAATACAGTGATTGTAAGGAAATATGGTGTACCTATAGGAAAAAGTTAGGATTTCCCAGGAAAGGCTTCGGTTTTTGGTCCTATGCTGATCTTCTGTGTGCTGCAAGGAGTGTCATCGTGCAGAAAGTGGCGCATTAAAGTAGAGATGTGACTCAACTGAGCCCATGATGACCTACTGTGGAAAGCCCTTTGAGCATGTAAGCTACTGATCATCGTGGGCAACTCCTTCTGTGTTTATTTCTGCTTCGGTTGTATTTCTGGGAGGAGTATCCAGATATTTTCCCAAGCTGTTACATTTGCTGTTAGTCCTTCCAGTTGATAACCAGTGAATTCAAGTTGTGTGTGTTATTTATTCCTCTTTAAAATGAGTTTAAGTGGTGAGAACTCTGCTGAGTGGGACAACTCGCTTGTTTAAAGCTGCCCGTTATGAGACTTCACTGTCTCAAGGCCAAGGAGGTCTAACGGTCGGATTTTGGCTGTATCACTTCATTGTTTAAGGCATTAGTTCTGCTGAGCTGTGTGATTGTCTCCTCCTCCTTCCTTTTTCCTTCCACCTGCAAAACTCCCTGGCACTTTTATGTGCGTGCACGTCCGCCTGTGCTGTGCTGCTGTGCCACGGCGCTCCGGGGAACGCAGCCTGGGCTCCCTGCAGGAAGAGCTGCGAGCTCACAGCTTTCTGCTGCCGCAGCTGGAGACCAAGGCAGCACCAGTACCTTCATTTGCACCAAAACTCATCAATGCGAGGGGTGTCTCTGGACTGTCAGGATGGAATTCTTCATATGTTTCCAGTTTTGTGGTAGCAGAGATGGCTCTTTTGACTTCGTGACACTATTTGTGTAGTCACTGAACTGTAAAATTATTATTATGGTAAATTATTATTATGGTAAATATGGTTGGTGCGGTTTTAAGTTTCAAATAAGGCCTAGGGCTCATTGTAGTATGCACTTGACTGAATATATATAATAAAAGAGATTTCCTTGTTCTAAAACCATAGCAAGGGAGACTGCGGGGGGTGCTTGAGGTCATCTTTCCTATCTTTCCAAAGTACGCTCCCTTTTCCATTCTGACCTTCCTTTTGGCTTTAAGATGCAATGCCCTGCAAACGCCTTCTGCACTCGTTAATATTTCATGTTACTTGTAGGGCCGAGGAGTGACATCGAGTTGCTGATAATGATGCAAATGTCAGTTGCCAACGCAACATACCGTTACTTCAAACTCCCTCTGGCTTCCCTTTGCCTTCTCTTGGAAGTGCGCTCTGCTCCTCTCCGCTGTGGTTGCTGGAGGCTTTGGCACGGAGTTCTGGGATGACTCACCAGAGGAGCAGCAGAAACAGAGAGAAANTTTTTTTTTTTTTTTAATATGAGTTTACATGAGAAATTGCTCTCTATTGGGCTGGGAGGGAAAGCAATGATTGGAATTGTGTCCGATGGCTGACTTCAGCGCCTGCCCTGAGGCTAGTTACAAGGGAGGGGATTTGGTTTGAAGCGAGACCAGGCTTCCCATCCAGCTGAGCTTGGTTATCTCGGTGAGCACTGGGTGTGCTGAGGTTTACTGGGGATAGCTCTTCATAGCCCTCCACACAACGGATCGTGCCTTTGGTGATTAAAGAAGGCATAAAGCTCCGTGTCTATAAAATTCTCTAATTGTGGTGACTGTGAAGATCCAGGTCCTTAAAGAAAGGAGGTCTTGGGGATGAAGACCTGACTGCAATACAGTTGAAGGTCTTTCAGTATCCATGAAGACCTGCCTGCGACATATCCTTGAATGGACAACATATTGAAGGACAACTTCCTTGTCATCCAGGACAAGAGCTGTTACGGGAAATTTGCTGGTGTGGTCTGCACTGGACAGCCTCCTGCGTGATTAGCCCCGTTTTTCTTGCTCTTCCCTGGACATATAAATGCAATTATCAACGGCTGAAAATCTAAACTTTGTCCAAAAGTAATTATTACAAACAGCAAATATGCGATAGAATAATACAAAAGCAAAGAAGAATAATTGTTTATCATTGCAAGTGAAATATGCATCAGCAATGCCAGTGATACGACCTATTTCACTTCTGGTGCAACCCTTAGTATTTAAATAAATGACACAACAGATGCATCTGGTCCCAAATATTTCTAGTTGTCGCCAGTGAAACGGTGCATATCTACAGTGCTTTCACCGTCAGCATTGTCTTCCATTTCCATAAAAAGATCCTTCTGTGGCTAGTGTCTGCAGGCGTCAAGACACGATAAAATCTTTCCTTAACAGGGCAAGTTTGTAAATAGAAATAACCCACCCAGGAGACGGTGTCTCAGCCTTGAAGAGACCTCAGTCCTACTTGCATGTCACATAAGGAGGTGCCCTGTGTTTTCCATGGAGCTGTGACTTTGCCAGCAGTGGTGCTGCAGTGGCCGCAGGTGGAACGTACCAGCTGGGGCCCGTGAGACCCCTCTAGTTCCGCCACCCCTTGTTCTCTCTCCTACAACTCGGTCGTGAAGCCAGTGGTTTCCAGGGGGCAGGAGAGCCAGCGAATTCAAAGCAGAACTTTGGGAGCCACAAACAGGAGCAGTTGGCTTGGGACTGACGTGGTGGCAACTTCTGGTCCCCTGGGAGCGCGTGCACATGCGTTTATCTGGGACAGCACTGCACACCAATGGCCTGGTGGCTACAAAGAACAAAGAAGGGCTAATGTGTATCGAAACCAGAATTTGAGACAAAATCATTTTGGGGAAGGATGATACAAAAGGCTTTACTGGGGTAGTGCCGGGTGTCTGCTGTAGGCCCTCAGGCGTGGAGAGAGATCTCCCCAGTGTTATTACAGAGATAAGCGTACCAGTAATTGTCTCATTATGGGAGACTTAACTTTCCAGATACAGATCAGAGAGCAAGTGCTACTGATAATTACAGCGTCCAGATATTTCTGCTTGTGTTGGTCTCTAGGTTTCTTTGCATGTGGAAGAGCTTTGGAATTTCTTTATATCAAAACTGTAAAAACTATCTGGAATCTGTACAGCAGACAGAGAAAAAAACATGGGGAATGACTCCAGACTAAACTGGGTAAACACCTGAAAAGGACACTATGGATAAGTAAAGAGCCTATCATGAAAAGAAAAAGTACTAATCCAACAAAAAAGTTGCACCTTAGAGATAAACAGTGCAAGATAAAGGGAAGATTACCAAAGACTGTTTGAGCTATATTTTTATTAGGGAAATTCAAAGTCTCTTCAATCAAGTCTGCACTGAGACTGGAAAAAGAAGTAAAAGACAATTTAAAATATAATTTATTTTAAATATATTCATCATAAACTGATACCATTATAAACTAACACCTTGTTTAAGTTTCCTGTAAATATTATTTCAGCTTTGTGGGCAGATGCTGGAGAGCTAATGAGGCAAAAGGACAGGGAAAAAGACCTGCATTAGAGACAGTCTGTGGTGGGTTGACCCCAGCCAGGAACTGAGCACCCACCAGCCTCTCACTCGCTACTTCTCACCCCGCAGCGGGACCGAGGAGAGAATCAGAAGGGCAAAAGCCAGAAAACTTAGAGGATATAAAGACAGTTTAAGTGAAGGGAGGATTAAAAAAAAAAAAAAAGGAAAAAGTGATGCCAAAGCAGTCACTTGCCTCCTCCCTCCAATGTGATGTGTTTTACTAGAACTGCCCGGTTGAGGCGGTACTGTGTGACCAGGGACTAGTTAGTGGCCATGTACCCCAGCAGCATGAGGAGGGGTGCAGAGGAGGTGGTTGACAGCTCTGGATAGTCAACAAGGCCAAGAGAGCAGAAGTAGCTTTATTTTGGAATGGGTGATGAAAGGTGTGGAGGTAAATGATGAACAGGATAAAAGACAACATGAGTTTAGCAAAACCGGTCATCCTGGACTAACATGGTATCTTTTGCTTAAAGAAGGATCCTATTCCTTCTTTGCGGAGTGTCCATCCTTGGAGATATTAAAAATCCAACTGACGTGGGCCTGGGCAACTGGCTCTGGGTGGCCCTGCTTGAGCAGGGGCCTTGGACCAGATGATCTCCAGAGGTCCCTTCCAACCTGAACCGGTCTGTGGTTCTGTGAGAAGGAGCATGCTCAGGGTAGGGAGGTGATGTGGTCATTGGGATGGATGTGCTGACCTCATCAGCCTGTTTGGAGGGCTGCGTTGTCGTCCTCGGAGATCTCCCAGAGGGACCAGTTCCCCCAGGACATGCAGGTCTGTAACGGTCCTGCAAAACAAGAAACGAAACGGGCAGCCAGCCTCACGCAGACTGTGTTTGGAGATACCACTGATGTGAGTGGGTTTTGCAGAAGGGTGTGTGGGGTAGCACCTCCCTCAGGAAACTGCTGTCCCAGAGGATTTTGGTGACTCAGTTGCTGACATTGGAGCAACTGGGTGAGCTCCAGGCCTGCTGCATCAGTTCATCCGGGCTGTGTGATGGCGAGTGGCGTGCGTGACTCCTTCCAGCCCAGGTGCCAAGAGGTGCTGGGCAAGGTACGTTCATATCCCAAGTCTGTATCTGAGCCCTTTTATGAAAATGGAGCGAGACATTAGCTACAACTGTTTGAAATTATTTGTTCAATTTTTTTGGCGGGGGAACATCTTTCTTCCAATTTTTTCCTCTGCTAAAGTGCAAGTTTACCCAGGGAATAGACACTTATAGTTAAGTTCTAGGGGCGTTACCACTGAGTGGAAAATATTTCTCAAGTAATGGAAAGTACTGGGATTGTCTTCTCCTTGCGTATTTCAAAGAACCCCCCAAAACTATTGAAGAAAAATGAAAACTTTGTCACTTTTTTTGTTTCCCCCACCCCTGGAACTGAAAACAACCCTTGGCCATCCATAGGGCTCTGCTGTTGCCTGCTCTGCCACAGCACTGCCGTGCTTTTCCCAGAAGTGCCGCCGTGAGCATTAACGGTTACAAGAATGCCCAAAACCAGATGATGGCATTGGAGCCTAAATGACTCACGACTGAAAAGCTTTAGTCTTAAATTCCTCCCCGATGTTAGTCCATCAAAGCCAATTAATTTGGCCGCCTCAGCCAGCGTCCTCCTAAACTTTGCCAAACCTCTTTGGCTTGTTACTGTTGCTTGCAAATGGTTTTAGAACAAGTCCTCTTCTCTTCCCCTCCAGACGTGTGTTCAGAAAGCATGGGCAGTGGGCAAAGACTTGCTATTAGTAAAAGAGCTGTCCCCACCTAGAAATCGGCACTCAGCCTGAAGATATTTTTTATTCTGTATTACCAGGGGGTCTGATAAAGCTGTAAGGTCTTTAGAGACAAATATCTAATTTTTACATGTTTGACTTTGCTACTTTTTGCTTGCATCAAATCTGCCAGCTGTTATGAATGCTCTCTTCTCCGGAGAAGGGAAAGTAATATAGCGAGAGGACTAAACCAGCACACTGAGAAACTCTCACGTGACTATCTTTTCTTAATTTTTATCTTTTTTTAAATTTGCTGGTAGAACATTTATCTTTTCCATCATTCCAGTGTTTAAAAAAACTAAGAATCGCACTCACTGAGGTTCGCAAACATTTGGCAGCAAAACTTCTGCTTAGAGTAAGAAGTGCTGGATGGCTCAGCAAACGCCAGCCCGACAAGGTCCCTTCTCTCCCAGTCCCTGGTTCGGATCCAGACCGGCTCGATCATCACCCGCTGCTCTCCCGGGGGAATGCGGTGGAGCTGCCCGACGCGAGCCAAGAGCTGTTGGAGAGTGAGTGGTCCTCCCGCCTCCGGCCGCCCCTGCTGCTGCGCCGGTCGCAGTTTCGGAGGCGAGGCTGTGGGCTGGAAAGCCAGCGGGCTGAGAATCACGGGGAGGATTAAGCATGTGTCAGAGTGGGGTTGGAAAGCTCTCCCTGCCAGTAACTCAGTTTAAATTCATTATTTCCATGGAAGATGCTTTGGTACGTACCAGTGTCCCAGCGAGAGGGTGCTGTACAACTTCGTCTTACGGGCAGGGAGAGAAACAGAGAAGCTGTTTCCCTCCTGGCTTTTTTACTTCCCACCCAGAAGTAACTTGAGTGAATTTCCTGGAGTTCCTCCAGTTAAAAACTGGAGAAATAGGAGAGTCTTTGTTTAACGCAGTTCTTCAGAAATGCTATTTCTTGTGGCTAATGTCACCTTACAGAGCCGTGTGAATCGCTGCGTAAAGCAGTAATACTACGTTGACTGGAAATGTTTGTAGCACTGCGATGCTGAAGTCGCAGTAAAGCGGGGGGGAGTACGGAAGGCTGGAGGTGGAAGCGGTGTCCAGCCAGGCACGCGTGTGGGTGAGGGGCTTCGTTCTTGTGCCCGGTGCTGCCTTCCACAGGCTTTTAAGCCGCAGCAGTACCCTGCCAGGCGTTTCAGGTGCTTTCTCCCCTGTGCTCCCGGAAGGAAAATAAAACACAGCACCAGTGCTGACACAAGCAGAGGGTTTTGGCAGGGAGTTGTCCCTCCATCCAAAGAGCCAGGGCTCGTGGTGGGGGGTCAGGGCTCTGCTGCTCTTGGTGCCCCTCGTGTCTCTCTGTAATGCAATGCTGCATTTCCCGTGGGGAGGGGGAGAAGGCCGTTACATCTGGTAATGATGTTATTCTTATTGCATTCGTGTGTTGCACTGCTGTACAGACCTTGAAAATATACATCCAGCCATCTGATCCGGCTTTTTTTCACTGTACACATTCACTTACTCTTCAGCTCTGAGGCATATTGACTTAATTCCCTGTGTTTTCTAATGCTGTGTGTGGTTTAATCACATCCCCAGGAAGAGGTGTAATTATTAAACCACAGGAAAGTTAATGACTGGTATTTGCTCTTCAGCATAACCCATTTTGGTGTCCGGGGTTTGGCATGTCATCCAATGGGAAAACCAGCTTGGGGACATAATCCTCAAACCACACATGATTTTCCAGTGATTTATACATCTTTAATTCACGTACTAGTTAGAACAATGGTTTTGCTGGTTATTTTACAAAAGCATGTTTTTTCGATCAAGCTGCGCAGCAGAAGGTAGTACCTGCTGAAAATTCTTCCCTGGAATTATCCCATGGTTTGTATGGGGGATGGGTATTTCACCGTATGCAAACTAGATTTTACATAAAATTTGCATACTTGTGTAAATGTTGCCTACAGTACTTGTCATTACACAAATGCATAATTCAGGGGTTTTTGTTAAATCAAGAGCTCCTAATGTACTTTGCTTATTATGTATAAAATCCCTAGGAAATTGGCTAACAATTGCTCAACATTTTCTTTACTGAAGGGATTTCCTGGCGGTCTCGCAATAGCAGTTGGTTATTAGTAGCTCTCTGTTTAACTAAAGATCCACTAAACTCTGCCAAATTTTGCATTGGTGAAAAGGAGAGGAACACAACCCATTAGAAAACAGCCTTTCTGCATTTGGTTGGTATTTTATTTAGGAAACGATGATCTGGAAGCAGATCCCCGTTTTTCGTCTAGGAGGTTTGTTAAATGATAATAATTAAAAAGGCTTAGAAAGAGGGGCAGTTAATCATCTGGGCTGGTCCCCACCCGAAGTCTGCAAACCAGACCAGGAGCCTGGGGCTGTACCTGCAGCGCCTGCTCCCGTTGCCCTTGCACAGGGCTGAGCCTGCCCTGCTCCGTCCTTTGCTCCGTCACCCGCTCAGATCCCTAAATCGGGCACCGGGGAGAGGCTTTGTGGAGGGAGGATTAGGGAACAGCCAGGGCTTTGCTTTAGGGGCGCGGGGGGCTCGTGCCGGGGTTGTGCTCCGTTCGTTATGGATAAAGTCCTGAGGTGAGAAGGGACTGGCATACCAGTGGCAGTCTGTTCAGGGAGTAACTGTGTGAAATCAGGGAAAACACCCATGGAATGAGGTGCTATTCCGAGTAAAGGTGTCGGAATGGCAATGAGTAAACTCGAAACAACCCTGTCTGCTTAAAGGGACTGGGTAGTAGTTCTGGAAATGGGGGATTAACAATATTTTCTGGAGTGAAAATGACCACGGTTTGTTTTCTATTTCATGGAACTGAATAAACTAGAATTCAGATGAAAAATTACTCTGTTGCACACCGATAATTCTGCTTCCTGAGCATTTGTGAGACTTCTACTCTTACTGTGCATGAAATTCACTTTCTTCCCTTTTTAAGATGTCTGAGCTTTATATGGGACTGCTCTTAAAAACTACAGAAATTTTAAAGGGCTGGTCCAGGGTTCACAAACAAATGACACATGCTTTAAAGACTGTTTCTGGTTTCATATATTTCAGTTCAAGAATGTCAAGATTCCTGGTTTAAACTGGCCTTGAAGTCAAAAACAGGCTTTAAACTTTTGCTTAAGAAATTAGTTGTCATTTGTGCATTGAAGGGGACGCAAAGCCCTTCCACAACACAGTGGCAGACTCTGCCTGGGTGTAAAGAGCGCGTGTGATCTGACACTGGAGACTCAGGCTGGGGATGGAAATTCATCCTCCCGAACATCTCCCCCACCTCCTGGTGACTTAGTGAGGTCGGGCAAAATGCCCCATGACTAGCAAAATGTCCGCACCCTTTAGGTACAGGCAAGTGGCAGCGGTGAGGGTGATGCTCAAAGGAGGTGCTGCTTCTGCACGTCCCCTTTGACACCGGGGGCCGAGAGAGGGGATGCGCGGGGAAGCTGCCTGCGGGCAGAGCTCCGTGGCTAGGCAGGACCCTAACTCGAGAAAATCAGGTGATTTCTCAGTGAAAATGTGCATGGCACGGGAATCGTTTCCATGTTTTAGGAAAGGTGAAATCTAGGAATGTGCTTTTGTTTTTCTGCAAATGGGGCTCAAAATAAAAAGATTGTCATCGGGGAGTGGGGAAGCGGTTGTTCGGTTAGGAAGTTTGAAACTTGTTTTTGAAGCAAGAGAACATACTGGTTTTGTGGTGGTTTTTTTTTTTTTCCCCCACTCTATAAATAACTCTTGGCAGGCAGAAACAACCTTGATTGCATGAGATGAAGTAGAGCAACCAGCAGGCTCTACAGCAGAATGAATGGCACTGTGCCAAGAGCTTCATCAAATGAATAATAGCTTCCACTTGACAATCAGTAAAGTGCCTCTTCTCCTGTGGATTTAGTTTTTAATGATGATTAGAGAGGATGGGCCCCTAAAATTTCTCTGGTAGAAATGACCTCCTATTAATTTCTGTTACTTGAAATGCTGAATTTCAAAGCTATTTTACAGCTGCAAAACCAAAGGCACTGACATAAAGGAACTATTATCTTTGTAATTGTAGCAACAAGTACTAAATTTGTCATTGATTAACAGAGACTTTTTAACTTTATGATCCTTCTGTTGGCTGTGTCCCTTACGTAATGTTCTGAGCTTCCCAGATTGCCGTCCTTTGGAAGTAAAATGTTTGTTAGTGTGTGAAAGTGTATCTTGTGGACTAGAAACTCTTTTTATACTACTGCCTTTTTCTAATTTAGTTCCTTCACGTGTTTTTTTCTAACCTTTGCTGTTGATCCGTGTGGGCAGTCAGGGCGTGTTTCGATGCGTGCGCTGGGGGAGAGCCTGTCCCAGGTGTGTGTCCAGGGGCAGCGGAGGGTGCTTTGCCGGGGGGCTCGCGGGCAGCCAGGACGAATGACTAAATCCCCGTTGTCATTTTCCCCGTGAACAAAGGGACCGTCCCCGCTCTGCTGAGTAAAGAAACGTGGGGATTTTCATGCAGAAGGAGTTTAATGGCCTTGAAAACCCGGACCTGCAAATACATCCCGTGCCTCCTTCCCGCGTTTTGTTTTGTCTAAAGCAAAGTCGTAGAGAGAAACTTTGGCGAATGCGGTTCCAACCTCCGTCATGCTGCTTTAGTGGGGAGTTGCAAGAAAGGCTGATTAGGTCTTACCTCGTGATTAAAATGTAGAAGCAAATCACGGTCTAGTCAAGGCTTGTGTCCTTGGGCTACTGCTGCGGGCGGCTGGGGACAACGCCTGCTGCACGGTGTTAACAACACAGTGTGGTTTTACAAAGCTATAAACCGCTCTGCACCATCACCCCGTGTTTGGAATGTCCTGGAGTGCCCATTTCCTTGCTAGCCAGGAGCCAGAAGTGCCCCGGCACCCTGTCGGCCTCAGGGGGGCTGCCCGGTGCCTGCGGCGAGGGGGCCGTGGGGGTCTCAGGGCGGCCGTGGGGTGGGCAGGCTCCCGGGGGAACCCGGCCAACCCTCCGTGTGCCCTGCGGGAAGGAGAGACCAGGATAGGTGAGAGGAAGAAAGAAGGAGCAAATAGTAACTAATTGCCATGCGGCACGAGGCCGTACGCAGTGAACAAAGTAAGTGCTTGAGGGAGGTAAAATAAACTTTCTTTTTTACATGCGAGAGGGCTGTGAGTGCTGTCTCGCGTGCCACGCTGTGATGGAGCATTAGCAGTGGAAGACGTGAGGAGCATGGTGATGGGAAGTTCCTGTCCGTGCAGGGGATGTGGCTGCCTCCGTGCCTCTGGCCGGGCCACCGGCCTCGCGAGCGCCTGGCGCTGGTCTGAACTGGGCTGGTAGGAAGCTCTCACAGCTATTGATGGTGCTTAGAGGAATGCTGCAGGGAAAACATTATGGGAAACGGCCTAAGACAACTGTCCAGATTTCTGGATGTAAAGATAGGATGTGAGGAACCACCGAAAATAAAAAAATAAGGCAATCAGTAGTAACCACTTGCTTAGAATATTTTTAAATATTTCATTATTAATTTAATTGTTTTGTTTTACATTGCGTTTTTACTATAAGTGATCAGATTGTCATAGTAAAAAACTTGCTTCGAGCGAAAAATTGGAACTTTCATTTAGACTATTGAGACTGGATTTTGAATTGGATATTGAAACTGGCAATTTGTCATAACCGACCTTTTTCCCTATATAAAAAAATCTGTGTTGATGAATCATCATATTTTTTAAATAAACATTTCTCTAAAAAGTCTTGGCAAGCAATGTAAGTATACAGAGCAGAGCATGCAAGCAGAGATAGTAATTTGTTTCTGGAATGGGTCGTTCTGTATGCGTACCTTGGGAGTTGGGATGTTCTTCAGTCCTGCCACGAGTGAAAATTATTTTGCAAATCTTTTCTGTAGATACTTGTTTTGGCTGCCTTTGTTTGCTGCATGATGTTGTGGTTTTTGCCAAGTCAACGAAGTAACTCGGACCAGGCGTTCTGGAGCAAGAAGGAGCTCTGCTGGCAAGTTCAGGTGTAGGGTGGTTGCCTAATGCTGCATGACAGGCGCTGTGTCTGCGGCACCTGCGGTGGTGAAACGATGCCGCGCTCCCGCGGGAAGCGGCTGCAGGGAACGGCAGGGGAGAGGGCGAGCTGCTGGTGTCCTTCCCGCTGCGACCCGAGCGGCTCTGGGGGATCCTGGCTCTCCTGGGGGCGGGAATGCCGGCTGGGGACGGCTGGGCTCCAGCCCTGGCGCAGGAGGGCCGGCAGTGTGGTGGCGGTGGCTTGCTGAGGGCCATGGGCAGCAGGGGGTCGCCTGGCAGAGGGGCGAGGCTGGGGCTGTGTTTCTGCCACATCAGTCGCCATCTGTGACACTCAGGTGTGACACGGAGGTGCCCAGGGCCGTGTTGGCTGTGGTGAGTTTGCAACAAGGGGAGTCGGTATCTTGGGGAAGGTGCATCATCCTGAAGCAACCCTGCTCACTGGACTGACGTGTGCGCCTCCACCAGTCTTTGCGATGGGGACACAGTTTGGGTTTTTCTCCTTTACTGGGAGAATACTGGTCCCGATACTGGGACCTGTATTAAACACTTGCACAATTATATTTTTATGATTATTGGCAGAAGTTGGCTTTCACTTAGCAAGTTGTACCCTATCACTTCATCTAGACTTCTCTCACAAATGATGTGCAATCAGCTAATGCGTTTAAATTACATTTCTATGCTATCAGACATGTAGTCCAGGGAAGTTTCACTGAAACTATTGGAGGTCTTATCAAGATTTGGAGAACCCAGTAGAATATCCAATGCTGACAGCATTGACTTGCTTTTGTGAGATGCCACAACACTTCAAGAATCTTCTCCGGCTTTAAACTCGTAGGAATATGGCACCGTCTCGGACGCTGCTGTGCGTAATTGTTAGTAATTGTTCGTAAATACTTCTTTTACCACAGTGACCTGTGTGTGACCAAGGCAACACCAGGCAGCACTGAGGCAGTAGTGCACCATCGGTTTGCAGTTGAGGGACGGGGAAGGAAAGCAGAGGCAGAGATGTGTTTGGAAAATCAGGTGTCACTCGTAGGAAGGACTTGTTTTCTCAGCGGGCAAAGGCTTTGTGGCGCACACTGCAGATCTGCAAAGTTCATATTCCAATGAGATGGTAGCGAGAAGAGGGCTTTTACAAAGTCCCTCCTAATGATGTGTCCTTTGCTTACTCATGCGTCTTCAAGAAAATTGAGCATTTTATTTAGAAATTTGTGACCCATTTGTCCTCTATTTTCGCGCCTTCATCAAAGAAGAACGTCCCAGTATTTACAGTGGGGCTTCAGTGCAAATGCTGGCACTTGGGAAGGCTGTGGCAGCCTAATGTTTGTGCTTTAATGTAAAATTAAACATGCCTGGGCTATCTCAAAGGCACTAGCATTGTCCATGGAACTTTAAATCAGTGTACGTCTGTGAAAGCCAGATAAGGTTGTAGATAATACCCTACCTGGGATGCTGCCAACACTCTGAGTCAAATTCAACCCAAATGTGTTAAAGTTTGCATTTATTGTTTCAAGTTGTGAGTGTAGCTTTAACTCAAGACAAAGACAAAAGCTGAAACCAGGTTAATGTGGCTTTAAACCACACAAGAGTTTCCCTTGTGATTTTTTTTTTCTGTTTAAGTTTAGTTGAATAAAGTAATCACAGTACTCTGTAGGAACGATGATCTTTAAAGCGTTTTATTCCAGTACTGTGCTTTGGATAATTTGAAGCAGCCTGGAACTCAGAAAGTGGTCAAATAGTTTATTGCAGATATTAGGAATAAAAATCATCTTTAGAAAGCAACCCCTTGAGAAATTCTTGTGATTTCATCTTGTGGAAACTAATCGGACTCATTTGAAAAGCTTTGTCACAAACATAGATGTATTTTGTAGGTGGTCAAGTTTTAGAGATAATTCATAATTTTTCACAAGAAATTTAACTCTTCTCTATGTCTTCATACTTTTTATAATCATTAAAACCAACTGTAATTATTTTTCGTGAAGGTTCTTCACTCTTCCAGACTCCATTTTCTAGCTGCCTTAAAGAAAAAAAAAGCACTCGGTCAGTTGTTTCAAAGACTTGTAAAGTCCTGAAGTTCTCTGAAATCTAAAGATGCGTGAAGAAGGAATCGACAACTGAGCTGTCCTCAGCAATCGTACACCAGCTTCCTCAGCTGGAAACGGATCAAGCTTTGTACTGCTGCGAGCTGGGAGCCGATTCCTGCATTGCAAAATAGAATTACAGTCTTGAGGTTCATTCTTTTCTTAACTACAGCTAATTTTCATGTTATGGAGCAGATCCTTCTCAAACAGATGGTCATAGTCCTATGTCATGAGCTGGAGATCAAGCCATGGAAATTTCAGAAAATCTGAATGCAAGTGGAATTGAATCTACTTTTTTATTATTTTAGATTTAGCATATTTTCTACAGGTTTTATAGGTCTGAGCTATATTTAGCCACCAAAGCAAGAGACTTTCTTCTCAGGGAATGAAATATGTGTTAACAAATTACAATAAAACCCTCCAGCAGAGCCTCTGTAAGGGCTGCTTGATCATTTTTGATGCCTAAGACTTTTATTTCCTCTTAATAGGCAGATTTTTTTTTCTTTGCAATACACACAAGATCTTGACATTAATAGAAATTCAACCAAGTAAAACTAAAGACAGAAAGGAAAAACGGAGGGCCAGATCTTCAGATGCTGTTGATTAGCTTACGTCTCTGACTTTGGTGCAGCTTTCCAGCTGAGGGAGGTGGACTCTAGTGTATCTATAACCCGGACTGCATGCATCGGCCAGTGAATTAGCTGGCAATCCTAACTGAAATAAAAGCCAAATTATTTATGTATCTACTTTGGCATAACACCTCCAAGCGTGGCAGCAGCATCTCAGGTGTGAACTGGAACCCGGGAGAACTGTCTGTGTTCGAGGTGGATGTGCCCTCAGTTAGCAGCGTCTCCTTCCTCTGAGCGCCTGGAGGTGAATCCCACCCTTGCTGCTGAAAAGGTGATGAAGTTTTGGCTTTACTGAATAAATGGCAGCAAAGTCTTTGTTAACTTCAGCAGACTTTTGGTGGTCGTGCAAAAGCTGCTTTTACAAGACTGCTTATGAACCTTGGCTTCTCCAGCGTGGGGTTCCTGAAGAAGTGCTTAAAAAGATGCTTAAAGCTCATTGCGGATGGACTGTAATCCTTGCTCTTCACAAGTGATTACTTCTTGCTACAGGACAATTGGCTAAAATATCCTAATAGTTTCCTGAAGTCAGTATGAATTTGTCTTGAACTGGTGAACTGCAAAGCCGTAGTATCTCGCAAGAGGCACAGAACAATAGTTATTCCAGTATTCCCGAGGAGCCTTGAGTAGCAAATGAGCATGTTCAGGACTCTGCTTTGTTAATATGGGAGTAATAATAGATGTTTGTTGTGAAATTTAAGATCAGACCTTGCTGCCCTTGCTCTTGCTGTGGTAATCAAATGATTGTGTTTCCCCTGCATCATCATACTGATCTTCCAAAATGTGAAAGCAGTACATGGCGCAGCTCCGTGACTCACCCCAAAGAAAACAATGCTTAATTATCTTTAATAAAAGCTGCATTTTTCCGGAAATTTAAGCCCCAGAACAGCCACGTTGAAGCAATCTGGTATTTATCAGTGAACAAGGCTCCTTATGGGGCATGTAAGTGTTTGCCACGATGTGTAGGGAAGAGCTGATTGATCCCCAACTGTCCGCATCCGTGGGAGGGTCCCTGGAGGGTGCTCAGCCCTGGCCGCCCCCGACGCCGCTGAATCCCACATTTAATCCCCGTCTTTGCCTGTGTTTTACTGCGCGTTTCGGTGACAGCACAGACAGACGAGCTGTTAGAAAACCCTACCCGCTATAGAAAGCTGCAACCACTTGAAGACCTGCCAAAATTTAGGCTAATTATTTGCTAATTAATTAGATGGCAGAGGTACCTTTGAGGAAAAAAATGCATATGCGGGACCCCCGCTGATACCAGGGCTGTAATGAGCTGAATTCTGCTGGCTCTGGCTGTGGCTGTGATGTGCTGGCACCTCTGTGAACGGCTACTGCGAGTCGCTGGCTACCTGCCGCTGCGGGCTACTCCGGAGGCTGCCCAGGTACAGAGGAGTCCTCTGCCCTTTGCTCGGTCACACGATGAGTGTTTGGTGGCAGCAATACTTCACCTCTTTTTGCTACAGATGAAGCTGATGTCTCCTGCTCACCAGGCACAGTGGTTCCTCTTGCTCCTGGGACTTCCCTTCGCCTCTCCCTGCGTGGTACCATCCCCTTGCTCAGTAATGAGCTCCCTGAGTGAAAAACACAGTAAAAGCATAGTTTTTCCTGCTAACAGAGAAAGAACTCTGACGGTTCTCGCAGGTTAGGTTCACTGGAAATAACATGGCCCCAATCTTCAAACAGCACGTAGTCCTTGTCCCTGCGTGTGTCTGAGCTCTGCTCAAGGCTTCCTGGGCCACTGCGGTCTGGGATAAGAGCAGAGGAAAAGCAATGAGGCACTGAGGTTGTGCCCAGGATGCTGCTCACAAGGGACGGCAGGACGGGTTGTGGCCGCCTCTCTGCGCTGGCAGCGGTGTGTACCCTCGGTGGCCCTGCGGGGTGGCTAGGTGTTACCTGCGGAGCTCCTGGGACGCCAGCAGAGAGCTCGCAACACGCTGCCTTCCCTTCCGGGGAGTCAGCCAGTGCTCGTGGCTCTGTGCAAAACGTTAACGTTGTTGCCCAAACCGCTCCAGTCGTTCTCCTTGCTGTGGCACTGGTTCTTAAGGCAGGGCATATGCGTCCCTCTGCTTCAATGGGACTTCACTGTATGTCTGAGGTTAAGCACATACTTAAGTGCTCTCCTGGGTTAGGAACCACTGAAAACAGATAAAATGTCTTGCATAAGACAAGCCAAATGGTTGGCATGGCAACAGCTGAAAAATTCCCCCAGTGCAGAACGCGTGAGTACAATGAGGAGAGGAATGCTAATTCCCACCGTGCTCGCCCAGTGGGCAGCTTCAGGCAGGCCCGCCAGGCTCTGCCTCCTCCCCACCCTTACACATGGTCGGCTTTCACACCTTGCCCAGGGCTGGACGAAGGGCTACAGACATCACAGGGTCTCTTTTTTTGGTCACTTTTGCTCATCACTGTATTATATTAATGTAATCTCCAAGTGGACTAAATTTAGCCTTCACTCAGGATTTTTTTGTGTAATTCTTCCTGTCTGTTAATTGTCTGCATTTGATAATGGCTTTGTCTCTAGCCAGAGAAATATCCAGTGCAGCTCCAACAGCTTCTGAAGAAGACCACTATAAGGTGGTCTTCTGAAGAAGACCTTCTAAACTGACAAGTTTGCGTGCTTTTCAAACGCAGTTGTCAGAGTACATTGATCTTTGCCCAACAACATGTGTAGAATCACAGAATATCCTGAGCTGGAAGGGACCCGTGGGGACCATCGAGTCCAACTCCTGACTCCACACGGGGCAACCTAAAAGTTAAACCATGTACCTGAGAGCATTGTCCAAGGACCTCTTAAACACTGATAGGCTTGGGACCAGGACCACTTCCCTGGGGAGCTTGTTCCAGCAACAGCAATATTTTACTTAGGCTGTTATTTTGATGGAAGTTTGCAATCCAGAAAGTCACTTCAGCAAAGTGTTATCTAAGCAAAGCTTTACTTAATCTTGCATTTCTTTATTTAAGTCTTGTCTCTCTGTAATATGCTTTACACGCGCAAAAGGACTTTTATCAGTTTTACTTGCAGAGAACTTTTAAAGAGAGCGAATGAAGAGGCAGGTTGGCTTTAAAGACTGAGCCCCTGGGATATCATCATTCACCCAGCCGTGTTCCTCTCCTGGCGACACGACACGGTCTCCGGGTAGCCTGGAGTGACAGTCTGACAGTGTGAGCGTCGTCGTCTGAGAAGCACTTAGGAATTCTCCGGGATATCTCTGCTCTCAAATGGGGAAGGTGAAAGAGATGTGCTGAGTCCTGTAATTCATCTCTGCTGGGTTCGGGTGTGAATAGCTCCTTTTTAACCTGGATTTTGTAATGCTGCGTGTGCACTACTGTGAATAACAACACAGCATAAACTCATTTTCGTTCCCACTGTTGATTCTATTTTTTTCTTTGTAGTGTCCTTTAGCAAAGATAAACTTTTATCTCTGCATTGAGAAACACTCAGATAAAATCTCTCACAGTGTTAGTAACTAATAAAATTGTTATTTTTTGTTATCATAAGTAGCAAGTATGCAATGTTCTGTGTTGGTATAGGCAGCTATTCCATAGGTAAGGTTGCAGCACTCAGGAGTATCTAGCCTAATTCCTGGCATTTAGAACCGATAATAATGAGTGGTGATTGAGGATGACTCTTCCGTTCGGCTGTTAATATCAACTTTTAAGACTGAAAAGCAAGCAGGGGCCTGGCAATCAAAAATGCTGAATAAATTAAATTTTACAGGAGATGCCATGATGAACAATGCTATTGTGACCTTGCTGTTTATTGGGCTGGGTTTTCAATACCACAGAATATTTTTGAAAAAATCATTTCCATATGAGTGTTAGTGTGAGATTTTACTTTCTGAACATATCTTCCTCGGTTTGTCATGGTTTTCACTGCCGCGGAGCTGTGAGTAGGAACCTATCTGTTTTCAATTCGTTGCCAGAAGGCTCACATACTTAGACTGTGCACTTAGAATTGATTTATTTTGTGGATATGAAGTTACAGTTACAAAGTTTTATTGAATGGTCCTCATCGGTAAAGAAAAAGCTCAGACACACTGCAGAGAGATTAAATACCTCTGAACCCGTGGGCTTTGGCCTGAGTGATGAAACAGAGCGCCGTCCTCCGTCGTCCCAAGGAGAAGGGCCTGGGGCGCTCCGGCACTCCGCTGTCAGCCGCTAGGAGATCTCTGTTTCATACCGAGCCTTGCGGGGTAGGTGGTAATGGATGTTTGACGGAATATACTGAAGAAGGTCAAAATCAGTCTTTGCTTTTCTTGACTGGTCCTTCGTTAGCAGGAGCTCTGTTCGTTAGCCAGGAAGCCACCGCGCTGCCTGTGGGAGCGGGACCACCGATGGTTACAGCTAGCACGTAGCTTTAAACGTTTCTGTGCCTCGGCTCGGCAAACGAGCCAAAGGCTCTGGACATCACTGTGCCATGACTTCCACGTGTCCTCGGGAAAATCCTTCAGCTACTCAATATGCCTCAATTCTTGTTATGCGGAGTGGTGCACAACCTTACCTCTCAGGGGTTTATAACAAAAACATGCCAAATGTGGCAGGTTGTGCAGCTTCTATGGCAATGCAAAGTACTGCGCAAGTCCTGGAACCACGGCCAGGCCCCCCCGGGTCCCCTGGGCATTTTGCTTCTGCTGATGGTGGCAGGAGTTCGGAGTCACTCGGCGCAGAGGAAAGGCTCAGATGAACAACGGTGTATTTCCTGTGCTCACATTTGTCTGTCGTCTTTGCTCCGTCTCCCAGATTAAGTCATCCAGGAATGGGTCGAAAGAGCTGGGTTTGTAATTAAAACGGGAACATATGGCTGAGTTTGGTTTTACCTGCTGCGGAACATGGAGCGCAGACATGTGAGACATGAATTGGATGTAGACTTCCAGGAGGAACTGAGTAGCCATTTTAGTGATGCTGCCTGCAGCTTGTTCGCTTCCTTTTGATGCAGCTACGGGGTACCCAAAGGATTGTTCGCATCTCTGTTGGGATCCTGGGATTTTGATGACATTTCCTTTCACTGTCTATTTCTCTTCTATTCATTTGTAAGAGCACACAACTTTTTGGTTTATTTAAAGGCATCCTAGTCATGTTTTTCCCTCAGATTCTTTCTCAAGGAATCAAAACTGAAAAGAACAGAGTCTTGACAGCATTTTGGCTCCAGTGTTTGGCAGGTATTGAGTAAAAATACAGCGTGAAAAGTGTAAGCTTACACTCTTTACATCTACAGTGAACAGCTGATAATGGATTGCAGTATCCAAGTGCCAAGTGCCGGGTCCTGCCCTTGGGTCACACCAGCCCCATGGACGCTACAGGCTGGGGGCAGAGTGGCTGGGAAGCTGCCCAAGGACAAGGACATGGCGGTGTTGGTCAACAGGGGCTGAACATGAGCCAGTGTGTGCCCAGGTGGCCAAGGTGGCCACCAGCATCCTGGCCTGTGTCAGCCATGGTGTGGCCAGCAGGACTGGGGCAGTGATGGTCCCCCTGGACTGGGCACTGATGAGGCCCCAACTTGAATCCTGTGTCCAGTTTTGGGCCCCTCACCCCAATAAAGACATGGAGGGGCTGGAGCGTGTCCAGAGAAGGGCAGCGGAGCTGGTGAGGGGTCTGGAGCACAAGTCTCCTGAGGAGCGGCTGAGGGACCTGGGGTTGTTCCGCCTGGAGAAGAGGAGGCTGAGGGGAGACCTTCTCGCTCCCTGCAACTGCCTGAGAGGAGGGTGTAGCCAGGGGGGTCGGTCTCTGCTCCCAAGGAACAGGGGATGGAACAAGAGGAAACGGCCTCAAGTTGCCCCAGGGCAGGTTTAGGATGGATATCAGGAGAAATTTCTTCAGGGAAAGGGTTGTGAAGCGCTGGCAGAGGCTGCCCAGGGCAGTGGTGGAGTCGCCATCCCTGGAGGTGTTTCCCAGCTGGGCAGACGTGGTGCTGAGGGACACGGGGCAGGGGTAACTTGGCAGTGTTGGGTTAACGGTTGGACTCAATGATCCAACCTAGACAATTCTGTGATTCTGTGATTCTGTCAGTGTCAGTTGCCTTTTGCAGCACAAGCCCCACCATCAGTGTCTGACTGCTGGATCTTTCTGGGTTAGGTTTTGTTGGTGGATGCACCGGTAGGTCCCTGGTAAGCTTGGCAGAAATGTCTGTAACTGGTATTTTCCTGGGTAAGCAGAGGAGACCTCAGGGTCCCATGTCCCTTTGGCATGTTTGCGTGTGCAGGTGCTCCGTGCCCGTGTCCAGTGCCCGGCGGTGCCGTGTGCGGTACCAGCACCCCTCAGGCGGTGAGGCTGCCCTGTCTCCCCGGGGTGGCCCCAGGGTTTCTCAGCTGGCTCCGGTGGTGCCCCATGCCACCCCTGACACCAGCGACCCACTGCTCAGGCTGACCCACAGGTTGTCCTCAGTTAAGACTGTAATTTGGGTACGCTCTGTAAGAGTTCAGCCTTCCTCAAAGACCTCGAGAAGTTTTGATACCCGATGCTTGCAGAGCAGCCGCCCGCAGCTGGGCTCTGAAGACATCTTCATGGAGCACCGTGCCAGTGCCGGGGAACTGGGTGAGGCTGAGGTGTCTGGTGCTGCCCTTGTCACTAGCATGTGTTCTACCTGCTGCTGTGGGCCTCTCGCAGCCGCCCTTCGAGAGTGCAGCTCGAGTTAAAAAGGGCAACTGTAAGTTGCGGTATGGAAAGATGGGCAGTGCACAGCACCAAAAAATGGGGAATATATTTAAAGTCGCACAGAGAATCTACAGGAAAGTGAAAGACGGAAATCAACTCTCCCAAGTCCTGGGCCTCAGCTATAGTCACAAACCTGTTTCACTCTCATTTACTTGTATTGTCATCAGGAGCTGATTTATTAAAACCCCTAGAGGTCACGGTGCTCCCTATAGTGAGAATGAGACAATGCAACAAACTATTGTCTGCTGTACTTGCCATCATCTGGTATAATTGTTTGTGTTAGCATTTATGTTTATTTATATACCTAGGAAACTCTTTTTACAGTTTACTTTTGCTTGCTCCAGTTGTACATTCTCAGTCAAATAACTAAACTGTGATGTCCCCCTGGAAACCACCATCTCTCCTCAGTTTACTCAAGGAATGACCTGAGCGCGAGGAGTGTATTGGTGCAGACCCCGGGCTCCATCTCTGCGGCAGTGAACCTCACCCCTCGTCCGCTGCGCCAGCGCTCCAGGCTGGGTGTCGCACTGCCTTCTGGTGACCGGGACAGGCGTCTCTGTCATGGTTGTGCACTGATTGTGGGTGGCACGGATTTGAGCTGCTAACATAGTGGAAGGATTCAGAGTCATCCTTGCTCATGTCAGACAAAGGATCCGTAAGATTTGCAGAACAAAAGAAACCTTTGTGTTTTCAAAACGTCGTACTCTTGGTTTTTTCCTTAATCCTTTTTCTGGTTCGGAAGGAAGTTGTGTTTTTCCCTTCAGCAGGACCCTGTGCTCAGATAACGGAGAATCCTCGACCAGGGGCTCCATCTCCACGTCTGACGGCCTCTGGCGTGTTCTTCTTCATGAACGTGAGTAGCCGCGTTGTGCCCCTGCGCTGAAGGCACTTCTCATCCGCATCCACGCTGGCAGCAGGTTCCCCCGCAGAACCGTGTGGCGTGTGCTTTTTGGAGCTTGCACCGGGTGGCTGCGTCTTGCCCTTGCCACCTCACGGGTCGGTGAGGGCAGCAAGGAGCCCAGCGCGCGCCCGGCATGCTGCATCCCACGCTTGCTCCCGCTGCATCCCACGCTCGCTCCCACTGCCCGCCCTGCTGGGAGCTGGGCTTTGGCCCCCACTCTCCTGGCAGCGCTTCTCTGCCTGGCAGCGCTCTGGGAAGTCACCCGCTTTCTTTGGAGCGTTTCGTACGCTCGGGGAAGCAGAGGCCGGCAGCGCTGCCGGGCGCACCGAGCCCGGCCACACGAGAGTTTGGTCCCACGGCCGCTCCAGGCTCTGACGCTCTGAAGAGTCAGCAAAGATTTTGTTGCTTTTTAATTATTTCAGCCACAGCTTTCATTTTCGTTGGCAGCAGTGGGTGACCCGTGTTCAGATGCAGGGGAAATAATTTTACAGAGCATACGAGCGCTGCTCTTTCACCTGGTCTGGAAGGAAGAGGGAAGGCTGCCAGAAACAGCACACAGATTAATGAGATGCCAAAGTCGTGAGGAATTGGCTTGTGTGCCTCCTTGGACAGCAACAGCCTTAAAATGTAGTTTGCACCAGCGAGGGGCAGTTGGCTCATTGCGCAGGATTTCGGAACTGACCACAGGAGAGGTTTTCTCGCAGGGCTGGTGCTCCCGAAGGACGGGCGGACGAGCCACCACCCACCATCACCGGGGTCCAGCGATGGGCCCTGCCCGCGGGGCTGCCCGCGGAGGCCGCTCCGCCGGGAATGCCCTGGGCCGTGCCGGAGCCACCACCGCCATTGCCACCGCAGCGGGGACAGCAGAGCTGGTGCTGCGCAGCACCGCGGCGCCTCCGCAAGTCACCGCCCCGGAGGGAGCCCAGCCCGGCCACGGGGCGCCATGCCTCCTCCCCGCGACCGGGGACCCCGGCCGGCTGCATTTTATTTATGACCATTTATTAATTTATGAACATAGACCTGAAATTATTTGGCTTAACATTTTTCACTCAACTCTTAATTTTAATATTTTAAGCTTGTATTAAAATGGAAACTGCTGAACAAACGTTTCTGAAGTGTCACGTCTGTAGCTGTGAAGATCAACATCTTTTCCACAGAAAGGCAGTATTGCTTGTGCCTGTCATTTCAGATTTGACTTCTGATCTTTTAAGATACATTTTTCCAATTAATGTGTGCTACTTTAATTTTTTATCCTCTGCATTCATAATAGTGCTAATCACTCCAGACAGTTATTATAATAATAGTAGAAAGAACTAGTGTTTACTACCAATTGTAGGAAGAATCAGAGGCATATGTGGTATGAAACTCACTGAAAATAATATGCCTCTATGTGACAACTAGGTAGAAAAAGGGTAGCTTTGGACTCAGCTGTTTGACTAAGAACCTATGTTTGATTTCTTGTAATTCTGAATTTTCTTATACCTCATTCTTTATTTAATTTGTGAAACAGTAATTTCATATTTTTATTTTCATGCTCACTACTTCATTTTTACTATTTAATTCTGCAGAAGACTAGCTTTTCACTTGGGTATTCTCCCACGCCCCCAGCTGTGCTGCCAGGGAGGGGAGGGTCCAAGGGGGAGATGGAGTCTGCTTGGGGACTGGTCAATGGCTGTTTTTAATCACCGCAGGCTTCAGGAACTCTGTTGTTTTGGTTTTATTTTTGCTTTCTCCCTGACAGGGCAGAGCATCAGCTCATCTTGGCAGTTATGCTGCCCATCCCTGTGGCTCGTGCTGCCGTTCCAAGCACAGGAGAACCGGCGCAGGTCCGGGAACGCTGCATTTCTGCTTGGCCCATGGCACTCCGTTCTCCTGGCGTTCTGGCATTCTCCTGGCGTTCTCCGGAGGGGCTGCGCCGTGCAGTGGTGCCCCTGATCCCGGCTGTGCCGCACTGGGCAGTGCCGGACTCGCCTCGTCCCACCGTCCGCCTGGCCCCCGGCAGCAGCGCTGGGCTTATGGCTGGGGTGCTCCTGTGCTGGCAGCCTCGGCGAGGTCTGCAGGAGTGTAGTGAGGCTGTGGCTCTGAGCTCGCTCTGAACCTCCAGCTGTTTTGGGGTTGGGGCTTGGCGGAGCCTGAGTGGTCGCTGCCGTGTCTGTGCGGGAGCTGGTTCCCGGGAAGGGACGGCCGGTCATGCCGCAGCCGCACCGGTCCCGCGGCTCCTGCGCAGCAGCCGGAGGGGTCACTGGCCCCGGCTTTGCTGCCTCTCCCACTGCCAGACCTCCAGGGTTCCTCCAGAGTTTGCTACCTGGTGGTGGTTTTTGTCTGGCCCAGACTCACTCTGTTCTTCCCGTTCCCTGCTCGTTTCACACACACGGCACTGCTGCATGGCCAGGAGCGCCCGGCCGTGCAGTACCTCGTGTCGGTCAGACTGTGTCGTAATTTACTTGACATCAGTTACTTAACAGTGCCTTACTTTAGAGTGTGCCACTCACCAGGGGCTACTGCTCAAAGGCAGAAATTGCAGCTGATTTCTGGAGGAGAAACACATCCACATCTAATACTGAAAAGGTAAAACCCGCTCTGCAGCTCTACCAGTCTGATCCTGGGCTGTACTTCTGGAGTTTCCTCCCCTCAGGTTGCTGGAGTGGGAGCACATTGGTCCTCAGGGCATGGCGATAGTCTGATTCACTTCAACTAATAGTGAAAGTTTTACAAAGTGTTTTAATTATCATCACTGAAGCTCTTTGCTGCCATAGTGAAAAGCTGGCAGGCTAGGCTCTGGGCACAAGGGCAGGGTCAGGAGCCCCGGGCAGAAGGGGAGATCTCACCCTCTGCCTCCTCGGGTTTTGTATGGAGTAGTTACACTTTCCAGAGTTGCAACGCTGAGCTGCTGCCAGGACCACTGCTTTACTTGACATCCTTTCGTCCCAGGGTTAATAACATCGCACTTTTTTGTTTAAAACTACTAACAGCATTCTGGGTGCGCGCTGGGACTGGGATGTCTGAATTACAGTGTCAGCAGCCTCAGCTGTGTTACTTCTGTGGAATGAGCTGTAGTTACCAGAATCTAAATTACTCCCCCTGCTTCTGCTTTTCCTCAGATCTCTCCTGCGCGGCCTTTCTCGAACATTAATCTGCTGGTCCCTTCCACGGTTCCTCAGAGCCCGTTCCTGGAGCTACTGTGGACGTAACTGTGTGAACTGGGGATGCTCACACAACTGCTTTGTTTATTAATTAAAATCAAATGACGTGGGCTGCAGATAGTGAAGACAAATAATGACAATCATCAAGCTGTTTTTGTTTCTTTTCAACCATTTACTTCTGTCAATATTAAGAATTTGGGGTTTGGAGATGAGACACCTTTGCTGTACCGTGGCAGAACTAGCTGGCACGTTTAGGGCACGGCCAGGCTGTTTGGGTTTTTTTAGCTCAGTTTTGGTTATAGGTTTTATATCTCCCTATGCCACTTTGATTAATTTATCTTTATTTTTTGCCTCCTGATTTTTTTTAAGAGTTTCCAACTTACTACTTTCTGACTGTGTTTCAAAAACACACATACTAGAAATTTTCCATGACAGAAAGTTCAAACTCAGTACAAAGATTTCTTCTTGGAAAACGGCTGAGGAAATGGGTTTTACCGTGTGCCCTGAAGATCAGCAGAGCCGGATCCCCATGAGTCAATGACAGGAGATCATTCCAGAGTCAGTGGGCTGAAAAACTCCATCTTCTGTCCCAGAGCAGTTCAATGCAATGGCAATGAGCAATCAGATGGTGTGGAAATCCCAGGATCTCTCAATGCCTGTGCTGTATAAAACCCTAATTAGATTAGAACAGAATGAGGGATGAAGGAAGATGTTTAGGGGAACTAGGCTGAAATGAGTCGGGTATTGACATAGTTACTTGAAGAAGCTGTTTAGATGCTGTTTAGATTAACTTTGGTGAAGGATAACCCTAGCTGAGAGATTTATAAAGATACAGAAGAACATGTCTGGCACTTCAGAGTCTCTGAAATTTTTGCCCTGAATTTTTTATAGGTTCCAGCTCTAAAATAGTGCAAGCCATTTATATAACTCTCTGAACACTCTTGATATGGAGTAGCTATGCATCCTATTCCTAAACAACTCCGCGTGAGAAATGTTTTTTATTCAACTCCGCAAAGAGGCTGTAGAACCCCACAATGATATGTTGCAGACCCTTGAAAATTAGCGAGAGTGGGAAAAGGAAAGGTAACGCAACAGTAAATCACAGATTCAAGGGGAGTGAGCTAGAATAGTAAATCCAAAATTATTGAATGAGGGTTCATTACTGTGTGCTGAGTGCTGTGCGATTAAAGAATTGGGCCAGGTTTCCTGTGGTATGTGGGTATAATCACCGTGATTTTATCACAGCTATGCTAATATAATGCAAAGGAAGAAGTGACCCTGGAGGTGTTTATGATTAGGTGTTACCAACTCAAAGGAAACAATCAAACTGTGTGGCTTCCAACGACACAAAGCTCCGGGTGAAATCAGCAATTAAAACTGGTGTGTCGCTCCAAGGAATAACTTCCGTGGATGGGAGTGTCGGGGGCGGCAAGAGCTCCGAGTACCTCGTCCTGTTCCCTTTCTCTTGCGTCGCGTCCCCGCTCCCGACCCTGACGGAGTTATGGCTGGTGATAGCCCAGGGTCCAGTCCTTCAGCGGCAGGTGAGGAGTGAACATCTGAAGTGACTTATTCAGAACGGCTATTCAAAACCTGGCAGCATTGGCAATCACAAGAGTTTTAAGAGCTCAGTTTTCAGTCATATCTGTGCTTTTCTGTAAGGCTGCAGAGTTGCAGCAAGCTGTGCAGCACTTCTGCGAGTTTTTACATTTAACTGGGTGATAACAAACCAAAATCTTTTAGGAGACCTGTGCATGTCTGTACATTTTTGTAGCAACCTGCCTCCATACCTCATGCTCCACCAATAACAGAATTCCATCAAGTGGCTGCTAGTGATACCAGTAATTCCTGTGTCTGTAGGAAGGCCGGTGAAGAAGAATCTGACATGCAATTGTAGACACCTGTGATTAATAACGTCACTGATGTTACATGGCTGGCTAAGCCATACATGTTCCTGTCTTATATTACTTTCTCAGACCTGCGTAGGCAGTGACCGTAGGGGCACTCAGGAAACGTGTTTATTAGGTCACTTCTGTTAGCGTCATAAAGGTCTACTCACTCGGAGAACCCGTAACCCTTACAAGGAGTTTTCAGCCTTACTTGCTGCATGTTCTTTTGGAAGGATGCAGGCTAGCAAACAGTTATTTTTTCAGTCAGATATTAACCGGAAAAGCTGAAACCGAAGGTGAGGGAATGGATCTCTCAAAGTCTCAAAAGCAGAGATTCGTGTTTGCTTATGTTCTAACTCCCCGTGGATTGGTCAGGTTGTTGCGATCAGTAACGTCTGTTCATCTGATACCCTGAACCTTCTTGTTGAATCACTTTTCCTCCCTGATTTGGAGTTGCTAGTTCTGTTTTTAAGCTCACGTTAACTCCAGCTGGCATTAGGTGCCACTACGTATTATGTTAGAAGTTTGTTTAACTGCACACAGAAATCTGTGGTGACGGGTTGAGCTCATTGCTTTCACCTGTGCCTGGCTCCACGCTTTGCTAGCCATTTGGAGGCCTATTTTTCAACAGAGATGGTGGATGCTACCAGAGGAGTCGGGGTACTGGAAGGCGAGAGTCAACAGCCTCATGCTTTGCCAACGATGTTCACTGCCAAAGTCAAGCTGTCATGTTAAAGGAGAATACACTCTAGACTTTTTTCACATATTATTTATTGAAGCTAGAAATGACCAGTCATTCAATGGTACAAAATATGGGACTCAACTCTGTTCTTGTTTTCTTCTTAAGACACTTTGTGGCCCTTCTCCCTGAGGAACCTTTCTGCTGCTGTGCAGGTCCCAGCGGGGTGAGCTCTGCCTCCAGGTGCTCCCGAATCAGCTGGTCAGCACTGACCCTCGTTAAGGCCAACGAGGGCTGCTGGCCAAGAGCCCCATTTGCAGGGGAAAATACACTCCTTTGTCTCCCAGCTTGTCAGAAGGCTGCATGGCTGAGCGGGTGCTGCCGTGTCTCCTCCCTGGCACTGCCCGACTTGAGTCCGGTCCCGTGCTGTGGCTGTGGCCGTGACTGGGTGCAGCCCTCACGTCTCCACGGGGGTGGCCAGAAGGACTCTCGCACGGGCCTTGTCGACACGTGGTTCATCCCCATTGCCCTCTCTCTTCAGCCCCGGTGCCTAAAAGCCCACGCGCTGCCGTTTGGCGCGACGGCCTGGCAGCGGGGCTCGGGCAGTCGCGGGTCGCAGGGAAACGCGCTGGGGCTGTGTGAACCCCCCGGAGTCCGCAGGCACTGCAGCTCTGCTGGCCAGAGATGACGCTGGTGTCCGTCTGCCAGGGTGACCGGGGCCCAGCACCTCCGGGCTGAGGAGATGGCGCCAGCGGGCTGGGTGGAAGCGCCTGTCCCCAGGGGAGCAGGGCTCTGCCAGCGCCTGCGGCTGGGGGAGAGACCCACAGCTGGGGAGAGGGAGGAACCCGTGGTGACGAGCCTCCAGGTGAGCCAGGCGTGGGGGGCAGTGTGCTGAGCTCCTGAGCTCCTGAGCTGTGCTCCTGAGCTGCTCCCAGCCTTTCTCCTTCCTCTCCTCCAGATCGTTCACTGCTGTGTGCAGACAGGTGTATCAGACTGGGACGTCTGACTGTCTTCTCCTGCCTCTCCTGGAAAGGGATGTTCCTGGTGCTGTCGCCATGTGGGTAAGTCGCCCTCTGGAACGGGAAGAGCGCTCCTGGCACCCGGCTCCTCGCCCAGCCCCGCGGGAGGCGCGTGCCCTGGAGCTGGCGGGAGCGCTGCCGGGCAGGGTGCCCTGCTCCGGGGCAGTTGTCCCCTTTGCTGCCATGCCTTCCTTCAGCAAAGGCAATTCTCCCTGTCGGGTTTGGGTTTTACTTTTGTGTGGGGTTTCCCGTCTCGGGCGCAGCGTGCGTTCTCGCTGAGCGTGGCTGACCCTGGGGACTGCCAGGCTTTTAGGATGTGGCTTGGGTGGCTGCTTGAAAGCCCGTGGCCCTGGAGGAAGGGGGAACCCCAGAAAGAGGGACTTGTGTTGTGTGGGCCAGTGGCAGCGCTGAGGATCCCGGTGTGCCGGGGACTTGGTGACTTCGTCCCCACACGCCTCTCTGCTGCTCGGGCAGAGCTGGGGCTTCTGCCTCTGTGCGTGGCAGGGGCTGCGCTCGCCTTCCTGGCCTGGCAAAGCAGCACTTCATGGGAAGAGCTCTTTGGAAAACTGATTTTCATTTGGGGAGAGGGGGCAGAAAAATTGTTACCTCACAATTTTTTGGGTCACTTCTCATGTCTTTGTGCTTTGAATGTTTATACACTGGCACAAATGAACTTCTTTGTTATGACAAAAATGAATTGTGTAAATGGAAAGTTGCCTAAAAATGTGTGGATTTGGCTTCCTTAATACGTACAACACTGTCAGTGGAGGGAAAAAAGTGGAGGACACTAATTGATTTGGCAGGTGTGACCATTTGAAGGAATGTCTTTAACGAAGAGCAGCTCGAGAACTGTAACTGCATCACAGAAAGTTAAGTCTTAAAATAGACTTTTGAAAGTGGTTGAAAACAGCACGAGGACACACTGGCAGAAGACTACTGCCTTGGCTGGCGGGTAGGCTTGAGGTGATGGTCTGGTTCTTGTTGCAGGCAGGTCTTTACACTCCGGAATTTCACTTGACTTGCTTAAACCATGGTAAATGATGATAAAAATCAGATAATATATTAATAATAGATGCAATAGAGTGATTCTTGGGTAATGGGGTTTTTTTCCTCTTGGCTGGATTGATGCAAATGGAAGCCCCTCTGACGGGCACCTTGCTGGGCATCTCCTTTGGGATGAAGATGCCTGCGAGCTGCGGAGCTCCCGCTCTGCTCGCGGCACCGCGTCCCTGCTGGCTGCCAAGCACTCCGCTCCGGCCGCGCGTGCTCCCTGTGACCGGCGTGGCGGTGGCACGGCCAGCGGGACCTGGGGCAGGCTGGGCAGGTGAGTGACCCTTGGGAAGCACGCTTCCGGGGGCACGTTGCAGCCAGCCTCTGCGTGGAGAGGGGGCGGGGGGAGCCCAGGGCGGGTGGGAACGGGCTCTCGGACCATGGAAAAGGGTGTCTGGCAGCCCTGGGGCCTGTTCCCGGTGTCCCAGGCTACTCCTGTACGCTGCCTAACGCAGAATACAAAAGTCGTCTTGCAGCCGGACGCACGAAGCAAAGACGTGGGTTTTCCCCTGGGGAAGTGCGCGGGAGCGAGGAGTCTGCCGCACCCGGCTGCTTGGCACCTGGGGCGGGAGAGGAGCGCGTCAGCCGTTCCCTGTGTGCCAAACGAGGTTTGTGCTTCGTGCCAGGCTCCAAAGGGATCTGTGTGATGCGAGTCATTCCACCAGAAATAGACCCTAAATGACCAAAAGCTTGTTGCACCGTGTTGGGAATAAAGTTTGGACAGGAAACAGAGGGTTTTTGGCTTCGGCAGACCAAGTGAACCCCTTGTGAAAAGAATTTGCGATTTCAAGTGGAAAATGTGGAAGGAGGGAAGAATGTAAAAATAATGCCAAGAAACAGACTCACTTCTCTGGCACAAAATGCAAAGAAATCTTTCCAACTGATGGTGGGGAACCCAAAAGCAATGTAGTGGTCAAAAGTTAGTAAACTGAGTTATCTTTTCATTCTGGTTAACATGAGTAATTTTAAAGTAGATTTTGAGGACCCTTCAGTATGTTATAAAATTCCTTGTGGGTGACAAGAGCAAGAACAGAAAGCAGATTCTAAGTTTGTCAGACACGTGTATTCATGTTTCACTGGTGAAAACAAGCAGAAGGAACAGTTCTTTTGAACTCGGGTGTAGGTGTACACAATGAGCTCATGTAGATCCAGGTGCAGCCATTAAGGAAACATTTGATATTGCGAAGTTCCTTGAACTTCAAATGCTGGTACTTCTAGAAAGTGTGTTATTTAGTGTAAGTGTAAATACCAGGCAAGAAAGAGAACTGCTTTTTATAGTTTGGGAAGTCATGTGCTTTCTCAACGATAAATACAATTAACCATTTCATATCCTTTGCACACAAGAAGAGGGTTTTAATGATGTGGAAGCTGTGACATTATCCCTCTCCACACTGCTGATACGTGTAACTGTGCAGCATTGCTCACCTTCCAAAAGCCACGCTTGAACTGTCTCCTGCCTGCAAAGCATACCCCCCCTGCCCCCCCCGGCTTCTGCGACTGTTCCCAGCGGTTTCTCTGCAGGACGTACCTTGGTGATTCCTCCTGCCTTCAGCCCTTTGAGCTCTGTCTTGGCGCCGACCTGGAGAGTGTCAGACCCACTGGAGGTGCCGGCAGGCGGCCGGAGCAGGAGGGAGCGGGACGCTGGCTGGCCAGCGCGGGGGTGGTCCTGGCCGGGACCCCGGTAGCTGTAACCGTGACCATGACTGTGTGGGGGTGGCTGCGGCAGCGGCTCGGCATGTTCCTGCAACCGCCCGGCTTCAGCGTGGTGCAGCCGCTACGCGGCCTATGGGACACAGTGGGGCTGGCGCTCCCCAGCGTGGGGAGAACCAGCCTCGGACGAGGAAATTGCTTTGGTTCAGGCTAAGCAAAATATTAGTGCGGAGTTAATAAGGAAGGCAGGCCTCCTCCTGCACTCCAAATTCATGTGTTTCAACACTGTAAAGCAATAATTCATATCCTTTTCACTGTTTTACTGTTTTGTCTCCTTTTTAAAATTATTTCCAACTTTTAGCAGCCTCTAAAGTTGGTAAAGAATTAAGGCAGTAAATGGTCTACCTTTGTAATGGTGTTATGTGCTGGGGGCATCAGCATAGTTTAACACATTTGTGGGGAGAATTAAATGACAGATATTTGGTCAACAACACTTTAGACCAGACTCTACTATCTGCAGATGTTTGTCCTGTGAAATGCGAACAGAAAATCTCTCCAGATTTTAAAGGCTGTGTTTTACACTTCAGTTTCGCAGTTCCTGGTATTAAAGACAACCTCTCACAAATACTGCCTAAAATTCTTACGCTCTCGCCTTCGTTGATGTGTTTAGATCCTGAACTGTATTGACCATATCTCTTGAGTTCCTTTGTGCAGGACTAGAAATAAATTACCCTAGGTCAAGTTCTGTTTATACAGTGGACTGTTCTTGCAGAATTACCTTCTCGACTTAATAGCTTCCTTTTGGATGACATTTCTGCCAGAAAGAAGACAAATTGTCTAAGGTCAGCGTGCAGATCAGCTCAGAGCGTAGGAGGAAATTGTAGCAGATCAGCTAAATTGCAGCAGGTCTGGCCGGCAGCGTTGGGCAGCGTGCGGCGGTCAGTGGCAGCGCCCTGGGAGCGTGGCCCCTCTGCGGCGGAGCGCAGCAGGAGCCCCTCGGCGTTCCCGTGCTCTCGTGCCGTAGTTTGTCCAGCTCCGGCTGTTCCTGAGGCTGGCGAATTTAACCGGAGCGGTGACGACGGATTAGATCAGCGCAGCTACCCTTTCAGCTTAATGTTGACGAGTTCGGTGGTGCCCCAGAGTTCCTTGCATTAAACCTGGCAATTACCTGGCCATATCCAGAGTGCTCACGTTTCCCTGCGGATGTTGCACGGTGCAATTTTCCCTGCACCTTCCCTCCCGCTCGTTCCTGCGACCTTATTTGAAATCATTGTCTTGCAAACAGCTGGGAGCTGAAGCCTCGCAGCCGAGTCCGCTCTCCTATCGCACAACGGCTGCGGCGTTGGGTTTGTTTCCTGATGAGTAACGCTGGGGGACAGGACTGAAGGACCTGGGGCACATCCCGTAATGCTGCGCTGGGTGAATTTGATGCTGTTCCATACGCATGCGTGTGTGTATATATGCACGTATTATAGAACACATTCTGCTCTATATAACAGACGTTATATAGAACATTTAATCTATATGTTATAAGGTATTATTTATTTTACATATATACAAAACCAAATAAGTACGATCTGATGGAGGATAGTTCTGCTGGAGTTAGTGGCTTTATATTGTGTGAAATTTATGGTAAGAGAACAATCAGGGCTGCAGCCACTGATCAGGGTGGCACCAAACCCCGTGCGTTTTACAGATGTGCTTAAAAAATTAACCAAAACCTGACTGCACGCCTGCTCCTGCCGTGCTCTGTCCACTGAGGCTGGGGGTGGCTTCTTTGGTGCCTTGCTTGCTGCGGCACCTTCGCGCTATTTAAAGTGCACCTCCAGAGCCCACGCGTGTGGCGGGGAAAAAACCCATAGCACAACTGCATCATATTTAAAATGATGGAGTTACCTTTTCCCTTTGCAAATTCTTCTATTTATTCTGTGTTCTACAAGAGAAGAAATATAAAAGTCTCCTTTTAATTAAGCTCTTTATCCTTTGAAGTGATTTTGGATTTTTTTTTTCACATTGGTGATGTAATTTATGTAAATAATCATCTATCTATGAAAGGAGTGCGTCTGTCAAAAGCTAAAATAAAAAACATCCGTCATTTTGAAGTGATTAACATTCTCCAGATGTTTAAATCATCAGATTTCAGGAGTTTCCCTTTGTTGTGATAATGATATAGTATCCAGAACAAGAATGTTTACTTTTTTCTATGGGTCAAACACAGATTTTTCACAATCCTATTAAAGCGTGCAGTTTATTGTAATTGTATGTGCAGATGAAAGCATACGCAGTTATTATTATTTCCCTTAATTGTAAACTGCTGCTGGTAATTTTACTGTAAAGCTGAAACAAAAGGCGCGTACTTGAAAGGACCACCACTGCCCACTGATGTGATCAATTTATCGATGTCAAGGTTGTGCAGAGATGGTTATCCCACGCTGCCGGGGGACCGGTGACGTGCTGCCACCCTGCAGCGCGCTCTCCCCCTCCCGCCTTTCGGGGGGGCCGCCGGGGCGTACAGTAGATGTAGCTGATAATGGTAAGTGACAGTTCTGAACGGCGCAGTCAAACGCTGCGGCTTTAGACTTCAGGGAGGAACAAAACGCGCATTCCTCGCTAATGCGACGCACCTAGCGGTCCGTCAGGAGAGCTCTACCCGTCCTGCCGGCCGCTCGCCGCGTAACTGGAGCCACAAAGCCCTGCTGGAGGTCAGGGGGGTTTATGCTCAAGGAAAGTGGCTACACATGTACGAAATGGATCGTTTCCTTCCCCTCCTGCAGCCCTCGCACAGCAACACCCTTCCGTTCCTACAACTCGCCCACGTAGGAGAGAAACGGATGGTCCTGTGTGTCACCACGCTGGCGAGCTTTCTCAGAGCTGACAAAATACACCTGGTGAAACTCTGCCCGGGCTGCTGCATGATGGCAACTAGCTGACGTGCTTGTTTTTAACAAAGCTTCTCCCGAGACGCAAATTTTGAAAAAATCCCCTGGAAAAATAATAGATAGTTGTACCAGATAAATAACTGTTTTTTCTTCCCCAGGATTTCATTTGAGCTGAACACCTTGACCAAACAATTGTTCAAAGATTTTCATTTTTTCAGTTGACAGAAGGTTCTTGTCAAACAATTAGAAGCACCCTGGGGGAACGTGGCGTGATGTGGCAAAGGGAGGGACGGCCTGGGAATGTGGCCTGGGAATGCGGCTGTCTGTGCACTCTGCCCTCCAACACCTTCCCCCCCCCCGGGCTTGTTGTAGCACCCGTCGGCTCAGCAGCTCCCAGCAGACTTCTCTTGGAAAGAGCCACAAACCTGTCAGAGCGATTTCTCCCCGTCCCACCCAGAACTCGCGGGTCTGTAAAGCTGCACTTGGCTGGGGTCCGCAAGGGGGGAGTGCAGCCGTGTGCCAATCCCCGGTGCGTGCTATGAAAAACGTGCCTTTTCCCAAGCATTATCTCATCCCGCTCTGGCCTTGACACCGCGGGGAAGGGGAAGAGAAGTGAAAGCTGCGTTTTGTGGAAGACAAGAAACCAGAATTTCTGTTTCTCTCCAGGGTGCCCTAAGATACTATACATGATTAAGGCTCTAAAGTGTTTGTCAATTTTTTTTTTTTTTTTTTTAAATCTGGCTCCTCAGATCTGATCTCGCCTTAGGCCGAGAGAAAGAGAAAACTCACCAAAGTGCAGCTTTCTAAAGGTCTGAGCCATCCTGAAGTAAGTTTTCTGCAGCATGTGACCTTTACAGCGTCATCGATGTACTTGCTTAGGATGGCCAAAATAATTTATTAAGGGCTTTAAGATTTATTTGCAAATAAAGCAGTTGATTCCACCAGAGACTCGCTCTGCAGCCAAGGGGCTGGAATGGTGAGCCAGGTCAGCTGGGATGCGTGGGAGGAAAAAATAGGCGGGCGTGGGCAGCCCTCCGAGGGCTGATCCCGGAGCGGCTGGAGAGAGACGGGACGCGGGACGGGACGGAGGGCAGGGTGGTGGCACGGGTGGGAGGGCGGCAGCTGCCCACGGCCGGGGGACAGGCAGGGCCCTGGGGACAGCAGGAGGACGAGGCGTGGGGAGATGGGACGTGGCGCAGGGTTGGGGCTCTGCGCCGCAGCCCCGGCACGCTCTGCCCCGCCGCTCCCGGGCAGCGCGGTGCCCTCCCCACGCGCGTGGCCTGGCTGCAGCCCCTCCTCGGTGTGTCCCCGTCTGCCGGGGGGGCCTCTGCGCGGGCAGCGGCTGGGGGTGACCCTGGCCACGGCGCCGAGCGCCCCTCGCCCAGCAGGGACTGCTGAGGGCGCTGCCGCGGGGCGCCAGCCATTCGTGTGGGGCAGCGTTCTCGGAAGGAGGTGTAGGATTTGGACGCCCGCTTTGCCCTACGTTCCACGCGGTGTTTAGCAAAGCAGCTGCCAGCCCCGCCGGCATGGGGTGTCCCTGGCGGGCTGCCGGGACAGGACAGGACGGGCAGAGCCCTGGGGTCCCGGGGGCACCTGCAGCTCTCAGCCAGCCCCCGTGGCTTTTCCAGAGGGCTGAGCAAAGCCTCCGGCTGAGAAAGCCGGAGCCTGGGGCTTCTTCCCGACCTTGTTGCAATGTTTTGATTGCTCTTGTGTTATTTTTGTCGTGCCAAACTCGCTTGTAATTTTAATTACCTTAGACGGGAGAGATGGACAAAGGGCAATTCTGGGTCAGGTTTTGCACCAGTTTGCACCTTTTTTTCTTCTCCCGTTCTGTTGGCCCCATGTACTGGATGCGCTAGCGCAATTCAGGAAGCCAGTAATGAACGCAGAGCTCCTTGTCAGCTTCCGGAGCCCTTGCCCATCGCGGAGACGGCCGCATCCCGGCGGCGTCGCTCTGCGCTGCTCCCGGGCTCCGGCTCTCCGTGCCCGGAGCTCCTGTGGAGCTCAGCTGCTCCGCCAGCTTCGCCGGCACAAACACCTCCCCGTAAGGGTGGGCATGAGGAGGGGGTCGAACTCCTCGCCCCCCCAGAAACCGGTGCACTTCAGAATACATGTAATCAATTATGCAAATGCCTTCTTACAGCCCAGGTGAGCCCTTACGACAGGCAAGTGCGACGAGGCACATCCATCTACTGAAGGACAGGGCAAGTGGGTGGAGGGGTTTGGTTCTTAGCACTGGGATGGACTGGGAATAGACCAGTTCCCTCCTGGAGAGTTGCGTTAGCGCCGTCTGGCATAAAGGAAGGATGAGTTAGAGGCAAAGGCTCCCCTCGGTCTTTGCCCACCTTGGTATGTTCACAGAACAGCCCTGTGCAGTTCAGCTGGACTCCGCTGATTAAAAAGGCAAATGCAGTGCAGTGCGCTGCTTCTGACTGCGTGTGCTGGGTTTAGGTGTGGCTTGTGAATGGTGTGTAGTGGCCTGGTCAGAAATACACCCTTTTTCATGGCTGGTTAATCGTGCATCCAGCGGCCTTTCGCTGCGGGGTTCCCCTGGGGGGTCAGAGGCGCCGCTTTGCCTGCTGGCCGGCTCTGGGGCTCCTGGCCGGCCCCGGGTAAAAGCGGGAGCGAGCGTCCCTTCTCCTGGCACAGGGAGCCCGGGGCGGGGGCAGGCGAGGGCCCGGCCTGGCCGAGGGGCGCCGGGGGCCCGGGCAGAGGGTGGGCTGTGCTCGGGGGGCGCCAGGGCGGGCAAACCCAACGCTGCCGCGCCGCGGGAGGAGAGCGGGGTCTGGGCCGGTGCTCGCCCCCACCGCGGAGACGCCTTTGAGGGGCCGCTTGGCTCTCCCGTCGGGGGGAGCGGAGGTGCCAGCGGGTCCCCAGACTCCGGGGCCCCCTCCCGCCCCCCGCGCAGCGGGGCAGGACGCAGGACGGCAGGGACACCCCGGTCCCCTGGGGGAGCGTCTGACCCGGTCGTGCTGCCCCTCTCCCTGGCACCGCTCTGGGAGGGTGCGGGTCGGGGCTCCACGGGAACGGCCTGTAAATACAGCTTGAGGAAGCAAATAATTTCTGTCATTGCGTTTTGGCTTCGCTGTGCATTCCCTGGGAGTCTGACTAACACGGTTAAATGCTGCAACAGATTCTCCCCTTTTCTAAAGTAATTTCTTTTTTGTGAGTCTTCCATTACCTCATTCACGTCAGCTCGCTAATTGGGCTGAAGTGCGAGCCGGTCCTGTGGCTAGTTTTCCCCTTGATATACTGGACCCTCCAAATCATGGCTTTGGAAAACAAATGACTGCTAAAGAGAGAGAGGGTGACAAACCCCTACTGAAATACCTGTTCTGCTGCACGTGCAGTCTCTAGCACCCAAACATTAGTTCTGTTATTTTCACTCTTCCTGTTCCCACACGCAGCAGCGAGCAGTACCTTTCTCGCGCCGCGTTACGTTCCATAGCGCGGTCTGGCCTCTGCTCTCCCGGGGCCTGGCACGCAATTCCCTCACGGGCTTGGGAGCCTTTCCATGCTAAACCACTGGTTCCAGGGGAATGCCAGCGGAGCGTGGAAGTATGCTTTGTTTGCTTGGTTGACGTAGTGCTTCTGCCTGCAAACGCACTCCGAAGCGAAATTCAGCTATTTCAGAGCAGTAGCAAGTAAATAACAAATTTATTTGCTTTAAAGGTATTTGTGGCTTCCTGCAGACGGTGTATGTGTTTCTGAACCCAAAGTGCCCATGGGTTCTGCGGGCCGGCATCCAAGCGGGGCTGTGCCGCCTTCTCCGTGCCGGCTTTGCCTGGCCGCTGCCGTGTGCCGGCCGGCGCTGCTGCGGGCTGGAGGAGCCATGGGTCTGCGCCACGTTTTCCCGTGCCCAGGACCCCCCTAGCTGTGCCGCACGCCCCTGGGCCAAATTTGGGAGGAGCTGCAAAACATGGTATGACAGCAGAACGGATGGTTTCTGGAAAGAAGTGGTATAAATAGAAGTTCTTGGCTTGAGTCTGGCGTTCAGGCAAACAAAACTCCTAAGGCTGGCACCCAGACGCCCGTCGGTGCTTTTGGTTGACTTCAGTCACTGGAGCGAGTCGCTTCCTCTCTGTTCTCATGTAGGTGCAGGTTTGTTGTGTGCTGGGGAGCCCAGACGACACCCCAGCAGCTTCAGCTGCCTTCTTTCAACTTCACGCTTGGAATTAAAGTTCACACAATATTTTCATCCCCCCCCCCCCCCCCAAAAAAAAAAAAGGGGGCGGGGGAGAGGAAAGAAAAAGGGTGAGGAAGGAAGGAAGGAAAGGGGCAGGAGGAGAAAAGACAAACAGAAAATGCAGTTCACTTAAAAATATCTCTGCTTGATGGAGGCTAAAAGGTGGCAGCTGTGCCAAAGTAGTGGACCCTAAATCGCTGAGCAAAAAAGAGCAGGGAAAGCTCTGATTGCTCCTGGTACAGTGGTGAATGTGCGCTCTCAGCCACAAATCAAGCAAGATTAAAAAAAAAAAAAAAAGACTCAATCAAGGCAATAATGGCCTCCACTTCACAATCAGACAAGTGCTTCTACTTCAGAAATCCTACCATTTATGGCTGATTGCTAACCCTGGCCTCATTTCTAATCTAAAGGGCGAGTAATAATTTGGAAAAGGAATTATAACAACTTCCCAACCATTTGGTAAATCGTTATTATTTTAAAGGGGTGTTGGGAGGCTGTTGCTGTTTGTCAGGTATTTTTTTTCCTGCTGCTGCTCTACCACTTCCACCACGCTGAGTCTCACTGCTGGCGTGCGGACGGGAAAGTAACGTGCAGGGAAAATGTGTAAGAAAGAAGCGCCCAGAGCGACGCTCGGCTCACGGGGTGCGGGACAAGTCTGCAGGGAGGCACAGGGGAGACGCGAAGGCTCGTGCCCCGTGGTGCCCCGTGGTGCCCAGGGCCTTGCATGGGGCCGGGGACGCTGTTCCACCCCAGGAGCGCTCTGTGGACTGCCTCGGGCGGGAGGAATTCTGCCTGGAAACTTCCCGAAGGACAGGGGAAAGGGCGAGGGGCAGCGCTGCCCTCGCTGCTGAGGGGCGCCCTTGCAGGCTGAGCGGGGCTCCCGCGGAGGGGCTCCCTGTGGAGGGGTTCCCTGTGGAGCTGTTCCCGCAGAGGGGTTCCCGCGGAGGGTTTCCCTGTGGAGCGGTCCCCGCGGAGGGGCTCCCTGTGGAGGGGTTCCCTGTGGAGCTGTTCCCGCAGAGGGGTTCCCGCGGAGGGGTTCCCGCGGAGGGGCTCCCTGTGGAGGGGTCACCGCGGAGGGGCTCCCTGTGGAGGGATTCCCTGTGGAGGGGTCCCCTGTGGAGCTGTTCCCGCGGAGGGGTTCCCGTGGAGGGGTCCCCCGTGGATGGGCTCCCGGCAGAGGGGTTCCCGTAGAGGGGCTCCCAGTGGAGGGGTTCCCGTGGAGGGTCTCCCCGCAGAGGGGCTGCCCGCCCCGGCACTCGCCCGTCCGAACGCGGGGGCTGCCGCCTCCCCGCAGGTGGCTCCAGGAGAGAGCGCGGCCCGTGCAGCCCCCAGGTCACGCGCAGCCGCCATCCCCACGGCCATCCCCACGGCCATTCCCACAGCCATTCCCACGGCCATTCCCACAGCCGTTTCCACGGCCATTCCCACGGCCATTCCCACAGCCGTTTCCACAGCCATTCCCACAGCCGTTCCCACAGCCGCAGGTTCTGGGGAGAAGCCGCTGGACGGGGGAACCGGACGCGGAGATTCCCGCCGGGAGTGCGGGGCTCGGCCGGTGCCGCCGCTGCCGGGGACGAAGCGCTGACACCCCCGTCAACGTGACGCGGAGCGAAACCCCGGGGGGGTCGGGGGGGTCGCTGATGCCGCCGACACGCGGCAGCGCGGTGATAACGGGCGCCGGTGATCAGAGCGGCTCGTGTTTTAGCGACTCGGGGACAAGGGGACGCCGCGGTTCCCCGGTGCCTGCGGTGCGTTCGGGGCGGGGGGACACACCAGGGTGTTCCCGGGCGCCGCCACGTCTCGCCCTGCGCGGGAGGGAACCGCGGCGGCGGCCCCAGCGCGGCCCGGACGCGCCCCTTCCCCGCCGCGCACCGGCGGCCGCTGCGCCGTTATTCGAGTCCGTTATTTTGAACTCGATTTGACGAGAGACCGATTCCAAAATGTCCAACGACCCGGCGAAATGTGAGCTCCTTCCTGCGAGACGGAGCGTGCGGTGCGTCATCAAAACAGCGGCGTGGATGGGTTTCATTGAGTGGAGTCCGTTCAATGTCGCCCCAGAGCGTATCTGGGGGCACGTTCTGCAACGCGAACTCTCCTGTCAGCAGCGAGGGGAAAACGTTCGCTGTAACATTGCGCGTTTGGGGCCCAATTCCGATCCCGCGTACACCCGCCGGGCCGTTCCGCGTACAACAGCCGTACACCCACCGGGCCGTTCCGGGTACACCCGCCGGGCCGTTCCGTGTACCAACAGCCGTACACCCACCGGGCTGTTCCGGGTACACCCGCCGGGCCGTCCCTGCGCTGCCAAAGCGGCACGTCCCGGGTGCTGCCGGCGCTCCCGGCCGCGGCCGCTGCAGGGACGATGCGCGGATCCTGCGCGGATCCCGCCGTACTTTCCGCTCTGGTCGCTGCTGCATCTGGCAGCGTTTGTGCCGAACGGGGAAGGAGTCACAGCCGGAGACAACACACCGGGACCGGCGTCGGGGGGCTCGGAGACAAGTCTGTCTGAAATACGGGATGAAAAATAATGGGAAAAGGTAGATTATATGCCTAAACGGTGGGAGCATTTCGCTTGTAAATATTCCTTGATTTTTTTTGCCAGGAATGTTTTGCAAAAATTTTAGATTAGCAGATTATAGAAGAGCGGTACCGGCAGTTCAGCATTGGCACGGAATCGATCACGGACGCGGAAAGCTGCTCAGAAAGCAACGGGATCCGTTTACATCTCGATGAGTAGGAAACCGGTGGTGATTCCCGGGAAAGCGGGCTTTTCCCGTCCCGTGTTCCGCCCCTCGGGAGGTTCCATCACTCCTGCTGCCGGGACACACCGGGCGGGAGCCAAAGCGCGACCGGGGCTTCTCCGCGGGAGGGGGCGCCCGGAAAACCGGCTCCCAGCTCCGCCGGGGCCCGGGAGCGGCCCGGGAGCGGGGGCGGCCGGGGGGTCTGCGGCCACCGCCCCCCGCCCGCTGCGGGGCCCCCCGCGGGCC
>VZSF01011119.1:613610-626741 GCA_013398295.1 Chionis minor | reverse complement strand
GCCCTCGGGGCCACGGGGGGCTCCGCGCCGCTGCGCGCCGGGGTGCGGGTCGGTGTCAGCCGGGCAAAGCGCCCCCCCGGCCCGCGGGTCCCCGTGCGCGTCCCCGTGCGCGTCCCCGTGCGGGTCCCCGTGCGGGGCCGTGTCCCGCCCAGCAGCCCCGCGCGGCAGCACCGACCAGAACGTCTGGAAAACGGGGGGGTGGCCGGAGGAAGGGAAGGGACATCCGCGGACCCGCGCCCTTCCCAGCGCTGCGGTTCCTGTAGGACGCTAAAACCGCGCTAGAACTGGGTCCAAAAGGTGCTTATTTGGAGAAAGGGAAGAGGCGGTTCTTTCGCGTGCGGAGGAGACCCGGGGCACACGTAGATCGTCCCAGCTTCAGCGGGGTTGTATGTGACACCTTTCACCGCCAGACAGCCGTGAAGTTCGAGTTCGAGTTTGGGTTCGGCCGCAGCCGCCGCCGCCCCCCGCTGGTCCCTTGGCTGCTGCGGGATCGTCCCTCCAACCCGCTGGCGGGGGCTGCAAACCCCGTCACAGCTTCGTCTGGGGAGAGGAATTGTGCTCTCTCTGATAAACCTTCAACTGGCGTTGGGGAAAAATACCTCTCTTTTCATGAGGCCACGGAGAAGATGACAACAAAATAAGATTATTTTTTTTCCCCAATATAAAATTGACCAAAGTATTATATCTGCTCAGTTACCATCAATAAATTGCATCCAGAAAGCAGGATAAAAGCTTATGTGTGTAATTTCTACGGGAATTCGGATATTGTTCTGTGTTTTTAAAAAAGACACTCTGGTGCCTGGCTGCTCTGCCTGCTGTAGCCACAGCAGAGCTGGCAGGTTGCGACAGTAATCCTTACAGGCTCCACTTTCAGTGTACAGAAATCAAGCAGGCAGCTAGGAAAATTTAGACATGTGATACCTGTTTTTTAAAAGACTCAAATTTCCTTCCGAAGATTCTTTCAAAAAAGGCACAGCATGCTGCACTGGTTACTGTCAGCTGCTGGTAGGTCAGAAATTAAACATTCTCCTTAATATCACACTATGTAAAATCAAATTGACAAGATATTGCAAAGGATTTCTGTATTTTCAGTAACCAAAAGCACTGAAGATCTTCTAAAACTCCAGAGCATGGTATGTTTCCCAGTACAAAATTATTTTAGAAAAACGAGAATAAATTTTGTACAGTTGCACATTGGTAACTGCGTCAGAGACTGGGGTAAGGCGTTGAGGAGTGGTGGCTGGGAAGTGATAAGCCGTCCTGTGCGGGAGCCCAAACTCCCTTTGAAACAGTGGTTGTTCCCACTGCAGCCCCACGCTGTTCCTCTCAGCTCCTTGTAAACCAACGTACCGCTCAGGTTTCAGAGGAAGAAGCTCTTTCAGGCAAATGCTTGTGCTTGTGGCGTCTGTGATTTGCATGTAAAGAATTCTGTGGGCTGGCTGCCCTTCGGGAGCAGGACTGGCTCGTGCTTGGCTCTGGTTCGAGGAACGACCGCTTGGAGTGACTGCGGATGCTGTTTTGGGTGAGGAAAGACAGTGGGTTACTGCAGTGATGCCTGGAGCTGCCTGCCCAGCAACAACTGCAGGCAAACTGACTGAAACTGCGATTTGAAATGTTCCACTATGTTAACACAGCAAAACCAAATAGCAAAATTGGGTTGAAAACACCCTTTTGTGAGTTAAGTGGCTAAGCACGCGTCCAAAGGGTAAAGATGTGCCAATTTTAGGGCTCCTGTTGCCTGTCAGTGTTTGCTGCTGCCGTGAACCCCAGCGTTACCTCTCCGAGGCTGCTGTTGCGCGCAGCCCTCCTGCCCATGGCGATGCTGTCGTCTGCAGCTCAGTATTGCATTTAAAGCATACAGAATTGCCTGTAGGAGCTGGAAGTAAGACACAGCTCGACAAAACTGGTCTGCAAAGGAGCTTGTGACACGGGGCAGGGGTAAGGCTGGTGAGCGGCGTGGGCAGAGCCGGGCCGGGCGGCGCTGGGGCTCCGTGCCCTCCCGCAGGGCTGCGGGACTGTGGAACGCAACCTCCGCATCACCCTCCGAGACCTTCAGGGGGGCAGAAAAATCAGGGAAAGCTTGTAAAAACCGTTCAGTATGTTAAGCAGTGAAGTAACATGATTCCCTAATCTTTCACTGAGAATCACGCGCCTGTTTATTTTTCTTGTTGAAGGGTCTTGTTTTGGTTTTTTGTATGAGGTTCCTAACAGTCTTCAGTAATTGGAGTTAACAGGTATAAAGTAACAAGATGGCAGTAGTTAGGGTAACCTTTCTAGTTTAAGACTGTCAAAAAATCTTCCTGAATTTGGACTCAGGAGGAATGTGGAATCCTGTCACACAGCAGTTTCTGACAAACCATATTTCTAAGAACGTAAATCCTTGTACATGCTGTTATATACTTTAAAGGTTTAGGCCATTATTGTAGTGCTTGGATTGAATTTATAAAAAAAAGAAAAAAAAAGGAAGGGAGAAAAAAAGCTTCCCAAAAAATGAAGTCGTTGCATCGAATACCCTTTTCTCCCAGTACGCAGCCCCACAGCTCTGCCCTTGTGAGCACCTCGAGCCCAAGTCCTGGTTCACACACAAAATCCGGGTCTGTGATCCCTCTCCCGCCTTACACAGATGCAGCCAGGGCTGTGCGTGGCTGGAAGGTCACCTTCTCCGAATGCCGAAACAGGCCTCCACTCTCTCAGAAATAGGCACTCTTTGGGCTGGGGCTGAAGTCTGACGCCGTTTCTTTACATCTCCGCTTTTTCAGTGCTGAATTTTATCTTAGAAACATGGAATCATGGAATCATGGAATCACCTGGGTTGGAAGAGACCTTCAAGATCATCGAGTCCAACCATAAACCTATGCCAAAAAACCACCCCTAACCCATGTCCCTCAGCACCACGTCTGCCCGGCTTTTAAATACCTCCAGGGAATATAAATAATGATAAATACCTATAAAACAAATACCTATCTTCCCGCACATGGGGCACGATCCCGGCGCCGCAACGCGTGTGGAACCCGCAGTCACGGCCCCTGCAGTCCCTGGCGGTCCCTGCCAACGGAGCAATGCCAGGCCTTCCCAGCGGAGCAGGGCCAGGCCTTCCCAACGGAGCAATGCCAGGCCTTCCCAATGGAGCAGGGCCAGGCTTTCCCAACGGAGCAGGGCCAGGCCTTCCCAATGGAGCAGGGCCAGGCTTTCCCAACGGAGCAATGCCAGGCCTTGCCAACGGAGCAATGCCAGGCTTTCCCAACGGAGCAATGCCAGGCCTTCCCAATGGAGCAATGCCAGGCTTTCCCAACGGAGCAATGCCAGGCTTTCCCAACAGAGCAGGGCCAGGCCTTCCCAACGGAGCAATGCCAGGCCTTCCCAGCGGAGCAGGGCCAGGCCTTCCCAACGGAGCAATGCCAGGCTTTCCCAACAGAGCAGGGCCAGGCCTTCCCAACGGAGCAGGGCCAGGCTTTCTCAACGGAGCAGGGCCAGGCCTTCCCAACGGAGCAGGGCCAGGCCTTCCCAACGGAGCAATGCCAGGCCTTCCCAACGGAGCAGGGCCAGGCCTGCCCGGGGCTGCTCAGTGCAGAGCCTGGTTCAGAGGGTTCTGAGCGGACTCGGACAACCCACCCCCCGCTTTTAAAAGCACCCGGCGCCTCCTCTGCAGGCAGGAGCCGCCCGCCCCGGTGGTGGAGGGACCTGCGGGGACGGTGGGACCCCGACAGTGGGACAGGGCTGGGGCTGGGGACAGGCAGCCGGAGAGAGCCCCCAGCCGCTCCGCACCGAGGCAGACGTTGCCGTTTGGTGGTGGGAGCTCTGGGGCTTCGGTTCAGCCAAAGGCAGTTGTGAAGGGCCACGAAAACGCGCGATTCCGACTGCCTGGTGCCCACCCCGGCGTGGCTCTGGCACCGTGTGCCCCAGGATCCACATCCCCCCATCCCGAGGAGCTGCCGCCCCCGTGTCCCGCGTGGGGACCCCCGGCTGCTCACGCCTGGGCGCCTGCCATGGCACGGGCTGCAGCACGCCGGGTTGGCTCGCCCACGTGCCTGGTGCGGTGGCCCCGTCGCGTCCATGCCACTTGCCACGACGCCAGCAGCCGCTCAGTGCCCACCGCACGCCTCCGCCAGCACGCAGCTCTTCCACGTCAGGAGCGGCCCCTCCAGTATTCGTCCTGCGGGGACGGAGCCGTGCGGCCGCTCACCTTCCCGCTGCCCAGCCGGCTGCGGAGGCCTCTCCGGACACCAGAGCCGGGACGGAGGCACAGACACAAACTGCTCCCTCCGCCTGCGAGTTAGGAACACAAACAAGCAACACAAAAGGCTCAGGTTTATTGTTTTTGGCATGCCCGCTACTGGAAACACACCAAACGGCGCTCTCAGACTCTAGTTAAAGCTGCCCATTACTTTCCCCTCTGGCTGCCACCTACTCTGTCAAATTCTTACCCTGGAACTAAAACATCCCTCAGACACAGGCTTCCGTAACGGAGCCAATGACAGCGCCCTGCCCGTGTGAGCCGGGGGTTATGTACCAAATAAACCATTGCCTTCAGTCAGGGTCTCGTTTTGCAGCGTTAGCCCCGCTCGGGCCTGAAAGGGCAGGTGCAGGATCCATTGGTGCCAAGGTTTATAAATTCACCATTTTTCTGAAAAATACAGTACACGTATGGAGTGACTTTTCCAGCGGTACAATACGGGAACGCACTAATTATTGCACCATTGTATATTCATCACATGTCAGCCGTCAGCAGCCTGGTGAGAAATCCCGCTCCTGCGCACCTTGGCCGCCGTTTGTGCCCGGCAGCGGGGGCGGGCGCTGGGCGCACACAACATGCCAGTCCGCTAACGAGCCGCCAGCACACGGCACCGGCCGATGGACACGGAGAAACGCTTCACGGCCGCTGGCCAAGGGGAGCACAATGCATGACACAGAGGGGCTGGAGCCCCAAAGAGCGTAAAGCGCAGGAGAACGGCAGCAACTGTGCTGCCCACGCAAGCCAGGAAGGATCCCAGGAGCGCCCAGCTGGAGGCCAGTGTGGAGCAGTACGTGACTTCGGCACCCCCGCTCCAACCCCCGCAGCAGCGACTGTTCTTCATCCGACTAACACGCGGCTTTGCGGTGTCGAGAAGGGGCCCCCTGCGCTGGCGCACGCTGCTTTGCTGAGATCAAGAACCTTCAAGGCGACAGCCCAGGTTGTGCTCCGCTCTGCTCCGCAGAAACCAGAAGGTCTAAGCCCAGCTCTCGGAGCTGAAATGCTTCCAGAGAACATGCCAAAGGCTGCAGCAAACCGGTCATTTCTGCAGTAACTGACAAACAAGAGTAAAAAACTGGTAATTCAACAACGCTGTTAAAAAAACCCTCAAAACATTCTCAGGTTTTGTTCTCTGTGCTGCTGTGGTATTAAACCTGTTCACAATTCTGTTTAATTAACTTATTTTCTGGCCAATGTCCACGAGAGTGTTACTACTTAGAACACAGCAGTATTTACATCTCTTACAAAGAGCATTACAATTATTATTCAGTTTGCCATCTGCTTTCGAATGCCTTAGTCTATATTGTGATTTCAGCAAAAATATCAAGACTGTTTTCTGTATCATCCTCAGGCTCCAGTTCTTCACTGCAGTCCTTTGGCAAGGCGTGTGCATCTTGTTCTTGAATGGGCTTTCTCCTTCTTCTGCGCGTGTACACGGCGCGAGTCTTCTCTGTCTCCTCAGAAGGAGAGCTGTTGGCGCTGCCGGCAGTGTGCAAAGCTAACTCCAGGTGTTTGTAGAATCTACAGAGAAACAATTGTGTGGTTATTTGCTTTGTAGGTTGGCTTGGGATCTGCAAAACTATTCTGAGAAACTAATGCTTTTGTAATACAACCAAAACATGCTAAGAGAAGAAAATAATTACTAACACTGGACTGTTCTAGCCAATACTGGATGAAAAATCAGAAATATCAGCACATGTCCTTGTGTATGCCGTGGCACTTCTCTTTGTAATGCTTGTATGTTAGAAACCAATTAGTGGCTGCACTCATGTGCCATTAAGACCCCGTTAATCTTACAGAAACTGTAAAATGGTATCAGGTTAAACGGCTGATGAACGATGCCTTTAATGATCAGATGGACTGCTACTATCAGCAATTACTTTTAACAACGGCAGAGATTTTCAATGGGCTTAAAGAAGAAACTGGTCTTGGTACACGCAGGTGTCTCTCCAGCATCCTTCTGGTCCTCGTGCTCTTCAGCTCTTCTGCCTGTTCTGTTCCGCAGCTACAGACAAATGTAAAGACCCAAAGTGTGCGCAACCCTCCACCGCCTTTGTAAGTCGTCAGTTTTAGAAACTACACACGGCACTTAGTGGGTTAAGGCGTGTGCTGCAGTCTGAAGGTTACTGCCTTAGAATAACAAATGCTGTTACCTTAGAAAAAGCAGCTTAAACCCCGCTCACTAACAAAGACAGTCTGCAAACTCACGTTGTTTATCGGTTTTCGCTTAAACAGTCTATAGTCTTCAGAGCTCAAAAAATTAATTGAAATTGTATTTTAGACTATGGGGGGGTTGCCTGGTTTTAGTTGATTTTTTTTTGGTTTGGTTTGGTTTCTTTTGTTTTTTTTTAACATAACCTCTCTCACTTTTGGATTTAGATGTCATGAATAGGATTGGTGCACTCTTACAAACCTGTCAATCCTCCTTAGGTTTTCTTCCATTTTTCGATTAGCTACATGTATCAGAAATTCAATATATTCCTCAGAGACCAGCAATTTCCCCTTGTGGCTCAATGGAACTTCTAAGCAATGAGTGCTCCGGACAGCCTGAAAACACACACAGAAGGATTTATCTAGAATAAGGGTTTTTTATTTTATGAAGGTTACTTAAATATTACAGGGAGCTCATTACAGGAAAAAACCCACTTATCCACACAATTGGTTAGTTTGCTGTCAGCCGAAGCAGAAATAAGCTACGGTATGCCTTGTGATAGCTGTCAATCACTTTGCAATTCAGAACCTGGCCTGTAAAAAAATCCAAGTTAACAGCAACAGTATGATTTTGTTACATTCCTTACAGGTAAGTAGAAAAGTCCTTACCATCATAATTTTTCCTCCTCTGCCAACGGTAATACCAGAGTTCCTGAACCCAGAGTCGATAGCCACTGAATGCTGCAGAACAAATAAATGCCTTAAACACGTCTTATACACTTGCACAGCAAGAAGGAATTCTGAATAGGTTGCAGCACAGTTTATAATTTCAGTTTTGCAAAAAAACTTGTTCAAAACCATTTCCCCAAATTAATGCAACGGTAGTTACATTAACGTGTTTTTAAGATGAAACCCACGTAGTAACACTGATTGCGGTTGGGTCTCAAAGAACCACAGCCAGTCTTCATTGTTTCATCTTAATCCATTAGCGCCGGCGGGACGCAGCGCCTCGCTGGGCACTGTGCTGTTTCGTCCCGAAGCGCTGGTGACCGCGCAGGCAGCCACGCAACACTTCGGAGCTGGAGGTGCAGCAGTGCCGTAAAAGCAGCTCACCAAAGCTCTTCTGCATTACGGGGGAACAAACCCATCACGTGCTACTCTCCAGGGTCAGCCTGGAAAAGCAGAAGGCAAATGTCCTACTCGGTTACTTGAAACACTGGAGCCAAATGTCATCTGGAAACCCAGCACTTTCAGCCAGGGAAAGCAACCCAGGCTCACGGGGAAAAATTCTTTACCACGTAAGCTGCTTCAGCTCGAACACTGAATTGTAGTTGAGTAATTTTTGTTTTCTAAAAAGTACAGCAAAATCTCTACTAAGTTTAAAGCTGTGTTTTCTTCATCAGCTTACTTTTACTGCCCTGGTTATTAAACATACAGCCCATCTGGGACTGGTCTGAAGAGCTAAAGCTTACCCAGGAGCCAATGCTTTCACTTTTACAGCACACGACATTACGGAACAACAATGTAACGTCGTTATTTGATGGAATTTTACCAGAAGCTGTGCATCTTGCAGCTCTTGACACAGCACGTGAAGAACAAATGGTTCAAACTTGAGCACAACATCACCGGTGGCTTTCTCTAGTGCTGTCATCTGGAAAATACACCAAAATATTTATATTAACACTGTGAGTGTGTACTGTTGCTACAAAAGAAAAGAAAAAAGAAAATAATAGCTTGTGTGTGAAACAAGCACTAAAAATGCAGCAAATGAGTTCCAAGCAATCAGGTTTGTTCAGCTGCTTTTGATTTTTCATTGCTCATAATACATAGAAATTCCACGGATTTCCATGATTCTGTTTGCTGAACTGATTAGGTTTGATAGAAATTCATCACAAGATAGACTTTAAAAACGTAAAGAAGTGTGCTTCCCTGTTTATTTCTTTGTACAGTCAATCGAATCGATACAGTCAGTACAGCATGCAAAGAGGACTGGTTTACTGCAATCAGGTGAAACCTGAGCATTTCTTTAGTGGGGTTTTTTGTTGGGCTGTTTTTTTTGTTTTTCTTTTAAACTGTTCTTTAAAATCAAAGACGTTTAGTTTCTGAAGTATATTCCTCAGCTTCAGAGGTTCAGCAGATTAAATTCATGGCCTAACATACTAGATCACATTTTAATCCTAGTTTAAATGATGATGCAGAGCCTACTGTGTAAGAGTTACAAAGATAAAAAAATGCAGGGGTTGAAATTAGAGGCATAAACCCACAAGAAAAAAAAGTGGTAACTAATTGTAGGTAAGATGTAATTACTTATAAGTAATTATACAATTCAAGAAATCACCTTCAGCCCCCTCCGTTCTGCTAGACGACAGATGCTAGTGGTAATTTCTCCAGGATTCGCGAGTATGGAGAAGCTGGGTGACATTCTGCTTGCCTTACTATTGCAATTTCTCTACTTTTCCATGCTGTCTTTATGCAGAGAAATCTTAAGGGCTGCTATTACTTTCTGCCATTCAGAAAGGTCGCTTTGAGGCAGTTATGGTACTTACTTCAGTGTATGATTATTTAATCATCAGCGCTATTTACCCCCCTCCCCCCTTCTTGTTTGTCTTCACTTGGTTAATTCACAGCACGAAAAAATTTACTGTGTTAACTTGGGAATTTTCAGCTGGTTTCCCATACTTTTCTGTTCTGTCTAGCCTTCTCATCTTTCTTGTAAAATGAAAATAGTCAATAAAATCTTCAGGAAATAATCAAATTCATATGTTTTTTTTAAGACGTGATGGCATAAAATAAAACTGCTGAAGCAACACTCTCTCCTTTCTCTTAAACACTGAAAAGTATTTAAATGTATTTATGCAGCATCTCTTCCATAAATGTTCTTATTTTAGGCTGAAAGCAGGTCTTTCTGAATGGCTAAGTTTGTAATTTGTGTGCCAGATTTTAAAAAACGTCCAAGTAACCACAGCTGCGCTAACGCTGATGAGAAACAGAAACGACCAGCGTTGCATAATGCGGTGTTGTACAGCCATACCTAAGCTCACTCATTTAGCATTTGCTTGGGCCTGGAGACGAGCTGTGTTGACACAGTGCTCCACTGAGGTGGGTCGCCCGCGTGAGCGCGCCAGCAGGGTCACACAGCTGCCTGTGGCGAAGCGGGCGCCGCGGCTTCTCCCCGCAGCACAGCACAAGGCCGGCTCTGTGCGCTCCGGAGGCCCCGCACCGTGCCACGCCGGCTCCGGTCGTGCCCATTTCAGTAGGAATAGACACACGCAGCAGCTGGCGTTCCCGGTGCGGAACCAGGCTGGGACCTGCCACGGGTGCGTGCGTTCCCTTGTTGGTCGTGTTTCATTCATTTCAGAACGTGTCATCCCGTTCCAGGCGCTTTCCCAGCCTGAGCACCCTGCTCCAGCCATCCGAGCGATACTGGGGCTGGCAGCCGAGTGAGCCGCGCTGGTCTCCCAGACAAGTGTTCTAACAGAGGGCGCGTTATGAGCTGTGATCAGCGTGTGCGATACCGGTGAGGGTGTTTTTAAGGGTTCTGTTTCTCTGAAAAGGCTAAGTAATTTAGCAGACACTCTAGCAGCAGCTTTCCAGTGAGCATACCGCTGGTTAAGAAAGACATACTGTCTGAAACCATCTGTGGACGTTAGCACTGCCCCAAAGCTGCCTTACAGTACTTATTTCCTTAAAAAGCTTATTAATGGAACAAAATTATTTTCAGTAAAGGGTTTTTATTATCTTACTGCATCTACATCATTGATTTCCTGCAAGCTCAATTTAGTAGGGAAACACGGAAAATAATTTCCTATTAAGTCTATGAAGTCTGAGGCCTTGGTTTGCTCCCAGTGAAGCTGACGGGAAAACTCCGCATGGGAATAGGATTAGGCCCCTCATATCTGAAGTGCCAAAGTCTAATTGCTGTCACGAAATGACAGAACGTACCGGTCGGTGATATGTAAAAGAGCTCACACCAAGGAAAACCCCTCTATTCCAAACGGAGCAGCAACTGCTGGAGTGATATGCAGCGGAAAAGGGCAGTGTTTAAGGATGGGCCAGGGCGGTAAGGCGGAGAGCGGCCCTCGCTTGCAACACAGCGCGGTGGTGCTATGGTGATCGCTCTCGCTGCAGCGCGGCTACGAGGTACAGTGCAGCGGGGACAGGGCACAGCCCACCGCCTGCCGCAGAGCCTGCTGCCAAGGAAGGGACGAGCCGACCCCTCGCTCGTGAGAGGTGCCGTCCTGGCGCTCCAGCCAGACGCTCGGAAGGTTGGTCAGCAATTGCAGGGGCAGCAGGTGACGGCACACCCTGCTGCTCTGTCCATACAGACGTGGACTAAACGATGCGTGCGCAGGTCCCGGCAGAGGCGAACGCTCTGCACACAGACATCCTAAAGTATTCGACGGCAGCTGCCCAAATTCGGGCGTACATACACCCAAAAATCCAAAGCTGAAGGTGGTCGAGAATCACGCCAATAGTGTGTCAAGGAAAAAAGCATACCACGCGTGTTTTACACTGTCGTCTCATTGTATTAGTGTCGTACCAATAGCCTTGCGAACAAGTACTTTGTAACAGATGATGCTTTTTCTCTAAGCATGGGGAGGATAAAAGGATAAAAATAAATTACAAAACAAATATCCCATGGTTGTATAGTTGAGGTTAATAAACGCAGTGAGGTCAAATCATCGGACAGCCAAAAAGCACAACACGCAGCGTACAAGATCCTGACTTCCCTTCTCGTTTCCGAACTACTGCACTAGCAAAGCTTTATCATACATTACAAAGACATTTTTCTTACAGTTGCAGGTCACACAATCCCATCTGCCTGCTACAGGGAACAGGAAAAAACAAGTATTTTCTCTCGTAAAAGTCAGCAACAGCCTACTGTGTCCTACTCGGCCTCAAATTTGCTGGAAATTTGAAATTCCAGCAATTTGGAAAATTTGAATTTGGAAATTCTAGCATGCTCTGCTTCGCTAGAACAAATACTGGTGAAGACAAATATTTTGGAGATTTGTTCATGCATGTGTGAGAATGCATGCATATGGTAAAGTGACCTGTGAATTGAGTGAGAGAACTTTGACCTTGCAACCACTTCTTTTTTGGGCCAGACAAAGCAGAGAGACGTATGCAGAGAGCAGACTATTTTGAAAGCATACTAACAGAACCTCACTAGACATATTTTTTTCAATTTAATGGGATTTTAAGATACTAAATTAAACCCGCAGTGTAAGAGATTCACTGTTACACTAGCTTCAGAGGTCTGTAAATGAAAGGCTGTTTGCACAGCAAGCTGCGCTCCAGACAGTTTTAACCTCAAGATGGTTTTCACTGTCTGAAGGAGTTATTGCTTACAAAATGAACGTGCTCGCTGGCCTGCTTACCTGAGCACACCTACAGCTAATGGAAACAAAGCAATTCAGTTTTGTCACTTCTGGAATTGCTGACCCAAACAACAAAGCAAGAATGGCCGTAGCTTATGAAACAGTTAATGAGGACAACGCAAAATATTTGTTAATCACAACTGACCCATTCTGAAAGAGGTACTGCAGCCACTGCATTGATGTGTATGCCAGGCTCTAACTGGTGGAGAAGGGGATAAAGGCCACATCGTCCTGCATCTGCGTCCTGCAGGAATGCTGCGGCTTGAGTAAGCGTCTCAGATGCTGCCTGACACAGAACTTTTACCAGGCAAATGCCGAGCTTCATGCAGCGGCTGTACCTCCTTATTAACAAGGACTGTACCGTTTGCATTTTGCCCAGCGCAGTCTGCTAATGACTACGTCAGCGCTGTCCAAAGACCAGCAGGTATTCTACAGAAACTAACCTTATTTTATTTCCGCATAGGAAAGCATTTAAATCAAATCTAGTCTCCGGTCGCTACCTTGCTGCCAAGGAGAGAAAACAAAGAGCAAATAAAAAGCCGCAGAAATGAAAAATACATTGTTACAGTAACAGTAATCTTTCAGGAAAGGTAGACCACTTGCTTAGAAGGGCATTAATTCTGCTTATTCTGAGTAAGGGCACTGAAAAACAAGAATCACTGTATATTTGATTTTCAGGGATCGTTTTTTGAAAGACAGTCTTCTGCTGTGAAGCAATAGTAATTACTTCTTGTTGAGCTACTGCCATGTGGAGATGACGTGACTGCAGACGGCAAGAAGTTTCATATTAGCTGCATTTACAACTATGCACTTGGTATTAAGCTTAGAAGCTTCAAAACAGGTCTTAAGAATTTATTCAGTGCAACACCTAGAGAAAAGTTTATTTTCAATTCAGTGTCATTTCATCTCAGTAACAAGCATCAAAAAAACCTTTGTATTTTAATCTGACATATTAGGGATGTTACATTAAACGAACACAAGACTCATATCGTGTTTTCCTCTTACCACATCGTCTTTGATGCACAATTCGTGCGTCACCATGAGCCACGTGCAGTTTTTCTTGGGGATCTCCCCACCGTGGATGCCCTAGCAAGGAAGAGACACCATTAAACCAGCACCACCGACGGGCGACGGTGGGTCTTGTGCGCGTACGTAAAATAAAATATATAAAATACATAAAATAAAGTGGGCCCGGCCCGCTCCCAGGCCCCTCCCCGGCAGGGCCTCACCGTGGCAGGACCCTGCGCCAGGACCAGGCGGCCGGAGCAGGAGCTGGTGGTGCAGAACCGGGCTCGCCCGTTCAGGAGCTGCACGACGGCGGCCGCCCGCTCGTCCAGGCCGCCTTTCCTGCTGCCGTCCGCCCGCCTC
>VZSF01011119.1:600146-613398 GCA_013398295.1 Chionis minor | reverse complement strand
GCCGCAGCGCTCCGCTCGCCTCCCCCCGGCGGCCGGCGCGCTCGCAGGGGCCCGTCGTTCCGCCGAGCTCAACCCCGGCCTCGCCGCCGCCTTCCTGGTGCCCGCTGCCCGCCCCGCTCCTTCCTGCCAGCCCCGCGTCCCGCCGGTGAGCGGGAGGGCAGCTCGGCTCTCGGCCCCGCGGGGTCCCCCCCTGCCCGGACGCGGTCGCCGCGGCGCTCGGGGAGCGCTGCACGGTGCCGCCCGTCGCCCCTCCGGCGGGTACCGGGGTCGGTTCCGGAGGCGCGGGGAGGGCTCGTCCTGCCGCCGGTCGCCGTGCCGCGGGGCCGCCGTAAACCGCCCGCCCCGGGCGCTTCTGTGCCGCCCTCCCGTAACTCGGTCCGTCGCCGCCGCGGACGGGGGCGGCCCGGGCTTCAGGAGCCGCTCTGCGGTTACTCGTGTCCCGAGGGGAGCGTGCGGGGCGCGTATCCCTGTGCCTGTACCCCGGAACGGGGACGGGAACGCGAGGCCTTGCGGGCTGCCTCAGTCGGGGGAAATGCAGGGGTTAGCCGGCTGCCTGCGCGGGCTGGGGCCGCCTGTGGGAACAGCCCCCGCCTCCGGCCACACGGTCTGTACCCGGGGCTGGCCGACCCCTGCTCGCTCGGCGCCGTTCGGGGCGCTGCACGTCCTGGGGCTGGTCCCCAGGGAAGCTCCCAGGGAACCGACCCGGCTCCTGCAAGGTCGTGTGGAGCTTCTCCTGCAGCAGGAGCACCTGCCCGCGGCGGCTGTTACACCGGCGCACAGACCATGCGCTCGGCACGGCCGCGGCTCCGTGCGCCGATAAACCCTCGTGGCTGCGCTTCGCCCGCCCCAGGCCGTGAGCGGCAGCCGGGGCCGTGGCTCTGCGTCGCACACAGCGGCAGCGGTGAAATCCGGCTGGAATTAACGATCGGAATCCTGCATGCCTGCCTTTCAGTTTTCCCTGGCTTCTTGTAATGTCCTATGGCATCCTCTGGTTTGGGTAGCTGATGAGTAGTTTGTTGCCTCTCTCACGTATGGGTTTAACGGTACGCAGGAGCAGTGCCCAGTGTCGCTCGGCTGGGTTGCGCAGGCAGCCGGTGTACAACAGGCTATTTTGCCAGATTGTAGCAGTAAATTGTCAATGTCTCCCCCTTAAAAAACCTCATCTCCACATATGTAATAGCACATCTCTACATATGTGATAGCAGCTCAGCGTTCACAGGAACTGCTGTAGAAATACTTCTACAGATAAATTACTTGTATCTGATTCTATTAATACCCGTAAAGTCCTGCAAATGGTGGGATTTATTTTCTGCCTTTTGCAAGATTTGGGAAAAAAAAACCCCAAACCATACACCACCTCCACCCCCCGGATTTAAATCAGGAATGAGGCTCTACTTAATCAGCTGCTTGCCAGGTGGTTGTTTGATTTCTTTATTTTGACAATGCAAAATAAATTACAAAGGCAATACAATATTATTGTCTCCCTCCAGATATTCTGATCGCTATGGCAACCACAAGAAATGTGATGAGAGCTGTCAGAGTGTTTGAATTTGGTGGCCCTGAAGTGCTTAAACTCCAGTCAGATGTCTTAATTCCTCATCCAAAAGAAAATCAGGTATGCATGAGTTCTGTGAACTGAAATAATGATATTGAATGATAACAGATACATTCAGAATGGAATGAAGATCACAAAACAAAAACTTTTCATCTTGAATATGTAGTTTTTGATCAGTGTATTCATACTGTCTGAGACATCACGTTTAACAAATGTGGGCTTTTTACTGTTATGTAGGCTACGTATTCCATACAAAGGATTTCCTGAAAATAGCTTCAGTTCAACACTGAATTTTTGCTGACTGAGAATTTAGTTAAGATGCCATGGTACTGTGCTGTGAATTCAAGTTCTAAATCTGTTTAATTATTGCTTAAGAAGCATCTTTTCTTTTAGGTGTTAATTAAAGTCCATGCCTGTGGGGTAAATCCTGTCGAGACATATATTCGTTCTGGAAATTATGCTAGGAAACCGGCTTTACCCTACACTCCTGGCTCAGACGTGGCTGGGGTCATAGAAGGTGTTGGGGAACACGTGACTGCATTCAAGGTATTTATACCTTGGGTTTTAATTCATAATTGTTTATCGTGTCCTCTTTGTGTGATTGCTGTACTACTGTTCCTGTTTTTATTACTTATAATCATGTAATCTCTTGTGGAGGGATGGGGGGGTGGAAATCACCTCCACTGCCTGTTAAAAGCAGCGGGATCGTACTGGCAGCCCAGGCTGCAGCTTGAGCCGACGGGACGTCTTTAACGCTGGTTGTCTCCAAGAGTTAAAAGGTCTCAGAAGAGGCACTTCACTTTGTCTGCTTAAAGCACTGATATCAGGTGTACAAAAGTTGGGGTTCAGACCTATTTTTATGGTGTTGCAGAAATATTTGAAGCTGGATGCTTCCTGTTTGAGGTCATAATTTCGTGCAGAACTGAAAAATTTTCTGTAAGGTTTTTTTTTTTTTTGGAAAATGGAAATAGCTTTTATGTTACTGACTTATAAAACCCCATAAATTACATATTTGTTGTTAAAACTGTTCAAATACTTTATTACTCCAGTCTAGTAATTTTACTTAGGTTTTCTCAGGGCGAGAGTCTTGGGACAGGAGGAGGCAGTAAGGGGTTTGCATTCCCCGATGGACAGCTGCAGCAATACTCACTTACCTTAGGGCACATTAAGAGTATATCTTTTTTCCGCGTTTGAACAAAAATAATTGAGCCATGTTTCTTTTGTGTTTGTACAAAAACCTTTTGAGGTTTTGCATTTGGAATCTGTGGGTGGAATTCTTCAGTGTTCGGGCTCGTTCAGGTTACTATTAATGAGACAGTAGGTCTGCGTGTTACACTGTAGGGCGGGGGTGATAATTATGATACTTGAAGTATATGAAATGATACGGTTTGTGTTGCATTGATTTTATGTATTGGCATTTATAAAAAAATATTCTCTGTGACAAATATAACTGTTCTTTTTAATAGGAGAGCTGTTAGAAATAGCCTTAGCATCTGTGAACAGATTCTTAATGTATATTAAGGAAAAAATAAGGGACATGATTAATTTCTGTATTTTCTTTCCCTCCCTTCTAGAAAGGTGACAGGGTTTTTACCACTGGTACCATCTCCGGAGGATACGCGGATTATGCAGTTGCTGCAGCCAATAGAGTCTTCCTTTTGTCGGACAAATTGGACTTCAGGCAAGGAGCAGCGATTGGAATACCCTACTTCACTGCGTATCGTGCTCTTTTCCAAAAGTAAGGTGCCAAGTCTAAGTTTGTGCATTTTGCTTTTGAATATTTAAAATATTGAATCCTGTATTTTAATTGCCCTGTAAAATGGGGGGAGATCAATGAGTGGGAGATGTTTAAAATGCTTGAGGTAAATTTGTTATACTGATGGAATTGTCAGGTAATTGTTATCTAGAAGCTAGCAGCTGTATTGTCCTGTTAAGTATTTCTTAAGAGCACAGACCTGGAAAGGCTTCTTCGAGAAGTGTCACGTAATAAAACACGTAACACTCTTTTCAGTACTCATTGGTCTTTTGGCTAGGGAAGAAAACCAGGAATAGTTCTGATTTCTTCATTAAATGGACGATGCGCTGTAGAGCAGGCTCTGCTGGGGAGACTCTGCATACGGCCCTGTCTGTCGCCGTAGGACAGGGTGAGCAGCAAAAGCCAGACTTCCCTGTCGGCCAGGTGAGAGCTTGGGACTGGAAACCTGGTTCAGTTTGTCAGAGCAAAGGACAGAACTAGTGTGGTTTATGTGAAGGTCTGTGACAGGTGACGATCTCGAACGGAGGTTCAGTACCAGACTCTTACTTGCTGCTACTTGCATGTTGACATAATTGCGTGTTACTTAAATTCATAAATGATATGGTTTATTTTGCCTGCTTGTTTTCCCAAAGAGGCTGATTATACCTGTTTAGCCGTAACATAAATTGGAAATAATACTGTGTGAAAGATGAGATTTGATGCTAGTATATGCAATCTGGTGCTTAATGATTATGTACTGCAATCCTAATGACAATATTTTCTGATTTTTTTCATTCAGAGGGCGTGCCAAAGCAGGGGAAAGCGTGCTAGTGCATGGTGCGAGTGGGGGAGTAAGTATTTCGAGAAGGCAAGTTATTAGAAATGCTGCTTTCTTTCCTTGTTTGGTAGGCAGCAAAAAGGTGATTATGAGTCTCGCGTGAGGAGGAATTCAGAGCTTATTCTAAGATACTAGAATGACAGTGTGTCATAGCCTCTTTTTTTCTTAAACTAAATGTAGTGATTCTATTCTTACTTATTTTATGTTTCTTGAAAAGATGTATTGCCTTAGGTTTGCAGGAGCATAGAATGCAAATCTGTTCTGTGGACTCGTAACCTTTGTTGTAGGCGTCCTTGTAAAGCAGTGACACAGCTATCGGCACAAAGCACATACTGAATGCCATGAACCGTGTTTGTTTTCTCATTTGCTTGAAAACTGATGGTCTGTACTGAGAAAACAAGGTCCCATTTGGCAAACAGTGTAGGTAGATCCTGGCCAGGCAGCTGGTCAGGGTAGATTTTTCCGAGAAGCCTGTCAGTTTATTTTGCGTGTTACTCATATGTACACATTTAAGTAGCAGAGGCACAGCACGGAGGTTTTATGGCCGTCTGTGTGTGTTAATTTGTTTGTCAGGTGGGGGTGCTCCCCGTACAAAACGTGCGTATCCTGACATATCCTGGAGGTGCCCAGCTGTGTGGCTGGTACGGTGGGCTGCTGGATCTGTAGCCTCGGGAAGCTGGGACTGAATCCCAGGGAGGCGCCGTACCTGTCGCCTGCTGCCCCCTTTTGCTTTCGCCATGGTGCCACAAAGCAAACGCAAGAGGCGGCCTTGGTTTGCCTAAGGTGATGGCTGGCTCCCACATCAGGTTTTTATGGAGGCGTCCCTCACCCCCAAACAGCCTCTGGAGTGCAAGGCTGGTGTGAGACACTGCAGATTTTCTTTGCAATATAAAATGCTGGTATCAATAGCAGGTGATTCTGTGAAAAGAGGAATTTCCTTGGCTTGGTAGCAAATATATATGGCCCAACTTTAACAGGTAGACAACATTCTACGTGGATTTGTGTCAAATGCTGATAGCTATTAAAAAACCCATAAAACTTTACTATGCCTCTATAAATATATGCACCTATATATTATATATGCCTCTATATAATATATATTTTTTTTTCTTTTTTAAAGACTATTTGTCTGTCTTTAAGATCCAAATTACTCATTATGGCTAAAAAAATATGTTACCAGGTCACCTTTTTAAATGGGTAAGTTCCAAGTTGCTGGTAGAATATGTAAAATGCTAAGAAAGAAAAAAGGGAAAAAAAGACTTCTTTTCTTTTTTTTCTCCTCAGGTGGGAATAGCAACATGTCAGATTGCCAGAGCTTGTGGTTTAAAGGTTTTGGGTACAGCAGGAACTGAGGAAGGCATGAACATGGTTCTGAGAAATGGTGCTCACCAGGCATTTAATCACAGAGACTCTGATTACCTTCATAAAATTAAGGTAGGCATGTATCAAGGCTAGTCGATGCAGGATGTATTTTTCTTACTAACAAAATGTGAACAGTTGTTTACAGAGGTTTCCTAAAGCAGATTTATGTCGGAGCAATAGTGTACTGCCTTTGTCATTTCTACAAAAGCTAAAACTGTTCCAGGCTGGAAAAGCTGAGCTTTCTTCACCCGCAGTGGCATTTGGAAACTCTTGCATTCCAGCAAATTCCAATATAGTAGCATGTCATAATTCAGCATATCAAAATATGCTAAAATTAAACTTACTAGCTGTCAGCCTTAGTACAAAGGCTGTATTTAAAATTTAAACGATTAACTATAAAATGTATGTTAACTGTAGCATGTGAAATAAAGAGCGGTACCCAAGCACTAACTGGAGTGATTTAAATAACATGTTATGTCCTGTATAGGAGTACACAGGGACAGAAGGAGTTGATATAATAATAGAAATGCTCTCCAACATCAATCTTGCCACTGACTTGCAACTGTTGTCCTATGCAGGAAGGGTGATGGTGAGTACTTTTTGTCACAGACTTGAGTTTGTGCATTTAGCGGTGGTTGTAACTTGAACTGTCTTTTACCTCATTTGTAACAGGTTGTGGGCTCTAGAGGTCCAATTGAGATAAATCCAAGAGACACTATGAGTAAAGAGGCTAGCATAACTGGAGTTAGTCTGTTCCTTGCAACAGAGGTAAGAAACATTTTTATTTTAAAGAATGTTTTGTTGGCTTATTCTAACACCTCTCTACTTCCAGTTAAAGTGGTCTGCAGGGATGAAAGCATAATGTCACTGCGAGTAACTTGTTTGTTCATTCCTTTACATTTTGATTTGATCTGAGAACATCATAAAATATTTGTTGTGAAATTCTGTTTAACACTTGTATCAATAGTCAATACTTTTCTAAAATGTGAAGACCTTCTGATAAATGCTGTCTTTGATACCTGCAGGAGGAGAGGCATGAATGTGCAACAGCAGTCCTTGATGGCATAGAAGCTGGCTGGCTGAAACCGATCGTAGGCTCTGAATACCCGCTGGAGCAAGTAGTTAAGGCTCATGAAGACATTATTCATAGCAGCGGTGCTCGAGGAAAGATGGTGCTCCTTCCATAACCTCTTTTGCCAGTTACTTCGTAGCTGTTCTGGCTGCACCTTTGCTTACACCATTCATTGAAGGTGTGCTATGAAACATACTTTGGATCAGGTTTGACAGGAATAGCAAATGCTAACTTACGTGAATTAATTACATTAATTAACAATCTATTTTCTTCTTGTAATAGGCACAGTTGCCTATATTTTAAAGTAATTTTTATAGCTTTTTTGGCTGATGTGGAAATAATAAATTTTCTCTGCTGGTGTGGCCTTGGGATGTGGGGGAAACTAGTATCTACGATAGAGCACAATTCCAAATTCTACGTGACATTATAGTGAGGCCACCGGGGGTAGTGCAGAATGAAGCCTGCTTTTTAGGCACATATGCAAATGCGTATAATGAACTATTTGCGTATAACTAAGACTTTGTAAATTCTTTAGCCGTAAAATGTCTTAGTCGTCTTTTGTCGCATAATTTACTTAGAATAAAAGCTTTTACTGCCAAAAGAGTTCACTTGCCAGCTCTGAAGATGTCCAAAGAGTCTCTCAAGTAAGAAGCGTTTGGAAGTGGAGGCAGTTTCATTTAGCTATTGCCCGACTTGGTGTTTGAGGTGAAAGTTTCCCAGTTAATCCAAAGGGCCCGTAACGCCGAAGCTGCATGCTGGTATTTGCTGCTTTGCGCGGATCACACTGGTGGAAGCAGCTGATTCCTTGATGGTAAGTGGCTGGGCAGTGAGGATTTCAGTTCTTCCAGTGACCTTTGTTAAATGTAAAGTCACCGGAATCCCGGCTACAATGAGAAGAAGAGAGAGGCTGCGCTGCTTACGTGGGTGCTGAGAACTCGCGTTAGTTCATAAATGAATGGGTATACATTGTTGACTTGTTCCAAATACAATCCAGTTAAGAAAGGATAATTTCTTTGTGTTGACAGTTTTCACACTCAAAATACTGTCTGGTATTACAGGCACTTCCTTTTGATGATACAATTCTCTAACAAGCAGTGAAGGCATCACTTGCAGAAGAGTTTTCTCAACTTCAAGGATGAGTTTTTCTGTTCCTTTGAGGAAAAATGAGTCCTTCATAGAACGTTAGGGGTTGGCAGGGCCCTCTGGAGCTCATCAGGTCCAACCCCTGGCCAGAGCAGGTCCACCTACAGCAGGTGGCACAGGGTGGCGTCCAGGCGGGTTGGGGATGTCTCCAGAGGCGGAGACTCCACCAGCTCTCTGGGCAGCCTGTGCCAGGGCTCTGCCACCCTTAAGGTAAAGAAGTTCCTCCTAAAAGTGCTTGAGTCCTTACTAAACGGAAACTTTTTAGAAGTATTTTTGGCTGTGAATGTTACTTACTTTTTAACGTTCAGCCTGGATTCATTTGGTTTTATACTATGATAAATCAGCGCATGGTCTCTGAATCCACGAGCAGTTTCCTCACGGTGGTAGCTTCATCACACTACCACTTTCTAAGCTGAGATTTTTTTTCCTCTGAACAGGCATTCATTTTACTGATGTTCTGCTTAATCTAAACTAAGCAAATAATTGGCAAAAATCTTTTGAAATGTCTGAATTTCTCCTCTGTGTTTGTCATCCCTTGTTAAAGTACTAAGGTAAGAGGGGGCCCCGCAATCTGGCTCTATAAGCCTCTCAGTCAGATCTTAAGATTTTGGTTTTGTGCTTAATTGACCATGATTGTTCTCTGTGGTTGGGAGAAATCAAATCCTGACACACTACTTGTGTCTAGAGCCTGAAATTGAGTAGTTATTTCACCCATGTCCCCCCTAGGAGCACTTGGCCCCTTTCAGAAAATTCGGCACTCTTCATGTGAACTCTTGCTGACATTTAAGTGTCTTCATTGTACTTGAGAGATATGTTTAAACCAAACCAAAACCTATTGCCTAATCTCTGGTTTTGCACAGGGGTTTTTTGGTTTATTTTTTTATTACAGTAATTGGAATTGAAATATTTTCCAAGCTTGTAGACACATTAGCATATAAATACTATGTGTACTAAAAAAAAGTGGTAGAAAATTGTTGACTTATTGACACAGAAGATGTTTGCGGGTGGTAGGATCTGTCACCTGTAAGCTGCTCCTCCTTACCAAGTGACTTCCCTCTGGAGGAGACCAGGAATAGTTGGGTCATTACAACTGATGCAGTGATAGCTTGTTTAAAATCTGTCTCAGAAAATACCCAATCTTTCTGCTTGATTTTTCTCTTGTGCATAGCTATGCAAAGAGATGCAAAATACTTGTTTGGAAATGAGATAATACAGCTCTACTTCCTCCCGCTCTCCGTGTGCGGTCTCAGTGGACCTGGAAGTGGGTCCTGGGCTTTATGTGGTCTTCTCCAACAGCCACGTCCCTTGTGCTGTCACTGCTAAATGGATGAAAATACTTTGGCACCTTGCTAATGACAAGTGGATGACTTATGGTAAGTAGATGGAAATCAAGAGAGAATTTTCTTCAGAGCTCTAGCAAAAAGACTTTATTTTTGTGTCTTTGTAGTTGATTTGGATAACAATAGCTGAAGTATCATGGAATTGTAGAATGGTTTGGGTTGGAAGGGACCTGTAAAGATGATCTACTACCACCCCTCTGCCCTGGGCAGGGACACCTCCCACCAGACCAGGTTGCCCCAAGCCCCGTCCAACCTGGCCTTGAACCTCCAGGGATGGGGCAGCCACAGCTGCTCTGGGCAACCCTGGCCAGGGGCTCCCCACCCTCACAGCCAGGAATTTCTTCCTGTAGGTCCAACCTAAACCTACCCTCTTTCTGTTTAAAACCATTGCCCCTTGTCCTGTCAACACAGCCCTTGGTAAAAAGTCTTCTCCATCTTTTGTGTAAGTCCCCTTTATATATTGAAAGGCTGCAATAAGGTCTCCCTCGGTGGAGCCTTCTCTTCTCCAGATGGAACAACCCCAGCTCTGTCAGCCTTTTTTCATGGGAGAGGTGATAGTTGAGTACATCAGCCTTCTCCTTGCCCTGGTGGCCAAGAAGGCCAATGGCATCCTGGGGGGCATGAAGAGGAGTGTGGCCAGCAGGTGGAGGGGGGTCATCCTGCCCTTTACCCTGCCCTGGGGAGACCACAGCTGGAGTTCTGTGTCCAGTTCTGGGCTCCCCAGTTCAAGAAGGACAGGGACTTCAGGACTTAGGTCTTTTTAGTCTGGAGGAGAGCAGACTGAGGGGGGATCTCATCAATGCTGAGCAATACTCAAAGGGAGGGGGCCGGGAGGAGGGGACCAGGCTTTTGTCAGTGGTGCCCAGTGACAGGACTGGTGACGGGCACAGACTTGACCATAGGAAGTTCCATCTGAACATGAGGAGGAACTTCTTTCCTTGGAGGGTGGCAGAGCCCTGGCACAGGCTGCCCAGAGAGGTGGTGGAGTCTCCAACTCTAGAGACATTCCCAACCCGCCTGGACGCCACCCTGTGCCACCTGCTCTGGGTGACCCTGCTCTGGCAGGGGGTTGGACCAGATGATCTCCAGAGGTCCTGGCCAACCCCAGGGAACCTGTGATTCTCCGTGGCAGTTGTCACCAGCTCTCCTGTCTGCTTTACTGGAGGTGGTGCATTTTCTTCAATCTTTCTCTTCTGGGCAATGTATCTGTAAAGACTCTCATTTTTCTTTGCATCCCTCAGGGCCAAATTCAGCTCCAGCTGTGCCTTGGCTTTCCTGATCCCACCCCTACACAACTGGGCAGCGTCCTTGCGTTCTTCCCGGGATACCCATGGAAGTACGTGTGCTCGGGCAGCTCAGATCCAGCTAGCATAGTTAACGAGACTAGTGGGAACTGTTCTTTTCCCAGTTGTATGTTGTTACCTTCTAATCTGAGAGAATGTGAGTTAAATACTAAACATTGATATTTTTCTCAATAACAGAGTCTTGATACTAATCTTCGTATTCTACATTTTAAAATCATTTCTAATGCTTACGCTCAGTTTTGGGTCAGCAATCAGTGACAGGAAGGGCTGTGTCACATGAAAGAGAGGTGGCATCTGTCCTTCAGTCACACCTAGATTAATGTTTTCTTTTTATTAAAGGTACTAGAAAGGTTTCATTGGAGGCTGTTTTTATCATTTCCTGAAGCTGGGAACTGAGGCTCAGGTCTGAGATGGGACATCCTGGAGACAAAGGTTGTGCAAATTGTAGTGTGTTGAGGGGGAAATTACTATTGGTATTCATGAATATGAGCTGGGGAGCAATAACCAGGCACATATCACAAAAAAGGAAAGCAGATCTTTACAGTGAGGCTTGTGAAACAAACTCAGTTAATACTGATGCTAACAGAGCACGGTCTTGCTGTGAAATAGGGAAGGAATGTTCTTCTAATGCAAAGTTAGGTAACGGAAGGAAGACTTTGTGCAGCAGCACGTCGGTCCCTGTGGAAGTGCATCTGCTGTCTTTTACATTGGCTTCCTGCCTACTAAGAAGTTACTCCAGGGTCAAGATTCAGGTTGGCAATGCCATGCTTTTTTCAGGTATGGAAGGTCTCTCTTAATGCCATGTTCATTTTATTTGGGACTGCTACAAAAAGCTAGCAGTAATTTAAACTTACACCTGAAAACCTTGAAACCATTGCATCAGACGGGGTGTTTGCGGGGAAGAGGAGTGGGTGTTTCGGGAGTTAGTGGTTGCAGCAGGTGCTTTTGGAAACGGTTGCCAGGGAAGAGCAGGACTAGGCAGAGCCAGCTGCAGGAGCTGCCTCCTCGTCCCCAGGGGTGGGGGGGATCCTGCCTGCCCCGAGGCCGTGCGGGCGCCCTGTGGAGAGGAGCTGGTTTCCTTCCGTGCTGCACTTTGCGTAGGAGCAGGGAGCTGCGTTTCTACTTAGTCCGAATGTGGAGGTTTAAGAATGAGTAAGCTGGATCTAAGTGATGTGGGTAGTTTTTCAGCCGACTCTTCAGGTAAAAGATGCTGATTGTTCGTGTTCGTTGGGGTAGAGTGCAGTCTGGGGCAGTCGCGGCACACAGGGAATCCACGATTCCACTTGACAACAGAACATCTCTTAAGGTACTAAATATCAGGTTAAGAGTAACAGTTAACGGTGGATATGATTATGGAGATGATGTGCATATAAAGAAACATACCTTGCCTTTATAAATTGTATGTTTTAAAATACTTAATTCTTCTTAACTTGGCCTTTGGTCCGAGGGTATTGTATGTGTGAGAGGCTTGTGACCCACAGTGACTCCTTTCGTGCTCAGTGCTGCCTCTGCGTTGTGGCTGATCCTTGGGGATGAGGTTGGGAGCCATTTTCTTGTCTGTGTGGGCATGGCTGCTCTTAACGAGGGTCGCGATTGTCACCAGGTTTCTCACCAGAAGATGTCAGAGTAGTTCTATTTTTGTTACCTTGCAGGTTTCTCTCTACAAAGCTAACCCAGCGGATTAAGACAGCCTAACTTAGACTGCTTTTGGAAGGAATGTAATATAACGTTTAATTCTTTTGTCCGTTTTTGATGTATCGTACGAATGGAAGGGATTGTTTTAATTTTGGAGAACGCAGTGTGAGTAATGGTAATGCCGTAGCACTGGAGGCAAAGTGCGGGAGGGATGAGGAAGCCGCAGTGGCTGCGGGCAGCAGAGAGGTATTTGAGCCGTGGGCTGTGTGGCTGGTGGTGCCGCAGAGCAGGTCGGGCTCCAGCGGTGGCCGTAGTTGTGGCAGTGTGAGATCTTGCTGATGCTGCCGTGCTGGAGGTGGGGTGGCATCGGTTTGCCCACGGCTCCGGTGCTGTAGTTGAGTGTTGTGTATTCGTGCCGACCCACCTTCGCCGTCACCTGCAAGGGAAGGTGGCTGAGGTGTTCAGGGTGTTCCAGGCTGTGCGCTCTGCTGGAGACACGAACGGCCCGGGGAGGGGAAATCGTCTTGGCTAGGTAACGTCTTCGGCTGCTGTGGCTGAATTGTGTGGTGCTGGTATTTGTCACGTTTCCAGGTAGTCTTTGAGGTGTGTCTGACCCCTGCAAGCTCCCTGTCCCCCGGGGAGCCCTTGGTTCAGCTCTCCTGGGAGACGCTGACCCCTGGCAGCGGAGCGGGATGGAGGCAGGGAGTGAGTGAGGATCATACGCAGCTGAGTTAGGGGGGATAATTCTGCCAGGTGGGTTGTGTTTCAGTAACTCGTCCCGGTGACATTGGCTGGGGTTCCTGAGGTGGTGGCTGTGGTGGGAGAGGTCCCGCAAGCTGTCGGGTTCCCGATGGCCCTGGCGCACGCGGGCAGGTTTGGGTGCAGAGCTGTGCCGCTGCGGACACACGCCAGGGCCTGGCCACTGCTGCTGCGCCTGCTTCCCAACAGGAGAGAGTGGAATTGTTCTGGAAAGCCATTGCTATTCGTTAAGCTCATTGTGCCCAAAATCAAGGCAGCCTAGGCTTTCTGGTCACTGAGTGTGTCCCCCCGTGGTAACTCTGTGGGCCTGTGCGTATTGCTGCCTTCCCTGCGTGCATGCCAGGAACTAACGAGACTGAAGGAGCAGGAGGGCATTGGTGCTCCCGAGCGCCGCTGCCGTTACCGCACAGCCCGGGCCGCGCCGGGGGGTGGCAGCGGGTGCGGGACGGGGCCGGGGCTGCGCTCGGGCCCCCAGAGCCGGCGGGGTCGCGCCTCGGGGGGGCGGGAGG